>RJWJ010039523.1:0-14758 GCA_004363605.1 Indri indri | reverse complement strand
AATATACAGCGTGGTGAGACTATAGTTAATAATAATGTGTTGTACAGTTGAAATCTAAGTTGACTTAGATTTTATGTGTTCTCAACCTGCCTCCCCGCCAGACACCCCCCCCCCACACACACACACACACACATGGAATTTGACTGGCTTTTCTTTGTCTCTGGTTCCTGAAAGGAAAACTAAATTCTTGTAACTACTCTCTAGTAATAGGACTGTCTTTGTTATTCATCATCCTCTTAGATTACACCTGAGTTTGTGCTAATCAGATGCCTCACTCTGGGTGTTGATCATCAGAAGGATCAACCATGTGATTAGGGCTTTGAGCCAGCACAACCACCAGGAAGGGAAGAGGGGCTGGGGATTGAGTTGAGCCACGTGGCTAATGATTCAATCAAACAAATCTACCTGATAAAACCCCAGTGAAAACTCTGGATGTTGAAGCTCAATGGAGCTTCCTGGTTCATGAACAAATCGATGTGCCATGGCGGTGATGTGACCTGATTTCACAAGGAAAGGGCACAGAATCTCTGTGCATAAAACCCTCCCAGACGTACTCTACCTATGTGTCTCTTCATTTGGTCCTGATTTGTGTCCTTTATAATAAAACTGTAGCATACTTCCCTGAACTCTGTGAGTCTTTCTGGTCAATTTTTAATACTACCACACCAGAGAGTGTTAGTGGAAACCACAGAATTTACAACTAATTGGTAATAAGTGCAGGTGGCCTGGGGACCTTCAAAGTGAGGCTAGCATGTGAAGTCTTGTTGGGAATTCTGCCCTTTAACTCGTAAGGTCTGCACTAACTGCAGGAGGTTGCTGTAAGAATTGCACTGCAGTAGACCAGTCGGTGTCATAATAATGTGCTTCTTGGAATGCTCCATGTGGTAAACAAACCAAACGCAGTCGCATCATAGGTAGGCATGCCATCAGCTCCTGGGTCTCTCTTCCAGCTCTGTACTAACGCAGAGGCTTGTCAGGGTTTACTTACTGAGAAGAGGCTGCAGGGTGTGAGATTGAAAGGTAAAAATGATAGGTTAAAAAAAAAAATGGAACTTGAAGTAAAGAAAATGCTTTGATCTTGTGAAAGCAAAAAAGGTGTTGTCATCTAATACAGGATTACATGGGAAACAAATGCAAAAGAAATACAAGCCAGTTATTACGACTCCTCTCTCATCCATGACATCACCCCATGACATCCAAGGATGAAGTGAGAACAAAAAGCTCTTTGGATACGTGGTTTACACAAGAATACGCAGGTGTGTACCTCCCCTGCCATTTTGTTGGAGAAAAATTACACTGTAAGTAGATGGGGGAGAGAAAAGATTCAAGTAATTATCAATTGGATCAGTTTGCACACAAGTCTAGTAAAAGGAAATAATACTTCAAAATCCTACAACCTTGTGAACAACTTGAGCTTATTGAATAAGAAATGCTGTGGTCTGGTCCTCTTTAATTCAGGACTTCCAGCTGATACCTGTTATCGACTACAGAATTGCCATCTCAAAAGTATAGTTAGTGCTTATGGTGCTGGGATAATTTTACTAAGTTGAGATTATTTTTATACTGCTGTACCTACTAATACCCATCATGTTTGCTATAATAATATAGACACAGCCTCTAAACGTATATTGATACTTATTTCAAAGTTAAAATTAACACTGTTAATTTATTCTAAAGACACCACACTGATCCTGTTTCAATATGGGATATGAACATGCTTGTGCACGCACACACACACACACACACACACACCCCAACACATACATATATAGCAAGTCCTGGCTTGGCCTTGTTGATAGGTTCTTGGAAACTATTACTTTAAGCAAAATTATGTGTAATAAACCCAATTTTTCCCTTATCAACATTATAAAAAATTAACATTGAATGAAATGTTATTTGAAGACCTGCTGTATGTCATTTTGCTTAAAATTCCAGTTTCCAAGAACCTGTTGACTATGTTGGGTAAAGACTCACTGTATGTAGATGTGTATGTGTGTGTGTGTGTGTGTGTGTGTATGTGTGTGTATAATGTATTTTTTGTTGTTTTAATAGCAGATACATCTAACAACATTGTTGCATTTTCCTGTTTCAAAAAATATCGCTGTTATATGCGGCTTGAACTAACCAGAGCGGGGAAAATAATTACTGTTTGCTATGTGTGGCTGATTCCAAAGTGGTTTATGCTTCTTCAACCACTTCACCAACCCACAAGTGTATTTTCTGTGTAGAATACTCATGTATCTACCATTACGGGACCTGGATGCTTTATGCCTGAAGGAATAATAATTGTTGTGTGTGCTGTTGAATTATTTGAGGGCAGGGAGCTATTCTTTTTTCTTGATAAGTGAAACCCTTATAAAAATTTTATCTTATTGTCAACATTAGGAGATGAATAGTAAAAAATCTTGCAGTAACACAGTAGGCAACAATGGTTTCTGAAAACAATTTTAATATTGAAATTGTTAGTTTAAAAAATGTCAGTCATCAGGGCTGACACATTATAAAATCAAGACTAAATGTAAAACCATAAATAAAATGTATCATTAAATATAATTATAAGGAAATTGTGTTTTTTCAGATTGTTTCATTAGTCTTTATGACTACCTGATAATTGTCACTTGTGTGTTTTCTCACTATTGTCAGATTGTATACTTCTCTAGAACAGAGATATATCTTATGTGGTTTCATAACCACCACTTGCACATTGCATTTTGACTCTAAAAACACTTTAGAATTTCCCATCTATATTTACTATTAAAAAGCAAACAAACAAACAAACAAAAAAAAAACCTCTCTCAGTATCCCAAATCCTCCTCCACCTACTTTTCTTCTTCTTAGCTGTTAAATCAATTCTGAGGCATAGTTCAAGGGTCACTATTATCCTGTATATCATTTGTCCCCCAGCCTATTGGCTTTAAATGTCATCTGTATTCAACCTAGTCCCAGTTCCAGCTCTGACCTCTTCAGTCAAGTTCAATCTCATGAAGAGAAATGTTTATTTGACATCTTTTCTAGGATGTGCAATAGAGATCTCTAACTAAAACCCATTCTCTTTATGCTGAAAGTGAAAGAAAAAAATTGAATCCCTTAAATATCTAATATTCATTCAAGCATTTTAGCAGCCTAACTTTTTTTTTCCAATTAAGCTTTCACATGTAATCACATATATTTGTTTCAATCAATACCGATTATAAGTGTAGTAGTAAAAGGTACCCTACTCCATCTAGAGCTGAATCCACAGCCAACACAGGCTAGATTTGAATTTTCTTTTCTCTGAAAGCACACCAAAATGTGTTGATTGGAATAACATAGTTAGTCTTTGTGACATATTCTACACAGACTTGCCATAGGAATTTTGGCCAGAATAATTCAAGTATAAGAGTTTCCCATATTTAAAAATATTTTATTTTGATTTAATTTTTGAAATTCATCATCAAATTGCAAACATGATGAAATGCAATATAATTATTTTTTAAATTATGAAATAAAACACATCTATGTTAAATACCAGAGTTCGAGGAATTAACATATGATAATCTCTGCTATCACGTTATCTCATACTTACAGACATCTCTATGGGACAGTTAATTACACTACAAATCCAGTTTCTGTTTTATCCAAAGCCCAAGTGCTCTTTAGTTACCATATGGTGAATCCTGCCAAAACTGGATCCTTCCCTTCAGGGCAGTGTGTTTCCTTCTAAGCCAGGCTGGGTCTAGAAATGCCAACCAGGAACTAAGGCTTGAAATCTGGGGCTTCAGGAGTCTGCTTGCTACTTTTTTCCATGGTAGCATGGTTGAAGGTGCAAAACAAAGTCCTCTGAACTTTTTCATTTCCTTTCCTCAAGTGGAAGAAGACTGACCCTGAGCTGCGCTGCCCAAAGTTGGGGGAGGGGTGACATAGCATTGGCTTGGCCACAGTCACTGGTGCCTCGCTTTGTCACATGCAGCCCATGTCTCCCGTCTCCAAGCAAGCCCAGCCACATAAATTGCCCAAGGACGACAGCTTTTGTGGCTTGGCTGCCTTGGAAATTTACTCAGGCCCAGGCCACTTTCTGTCAGCAGGTGGTGGGGCTAGCAGAAACTCAGGTTCCAGCGTGGAGGATTTCCCTCTGGCCTGGCTGATCTAAACGCATCCTCCATGGGTGCTAGCAGAATTCTGCCCTGCGCTGTGTTCTCCACGATCACTTCACTTTCCCTTCCCCAGGCACACAGATTTTTCTCTCCTGGCAGCACTGCCAGGGGATGGGGGAAGGGTGGCGTGGGCAATGCAAGATTGTCTTTCTTGCCCTCTTTAGTGCGTCTTTCCTTAATATAATGGTAAAACCTGGTGCTATGATCACTCACCTGATTTTGGTTCTTCAGAAGGTGATTCCTTGCACAGATAGTTGTTGAATTTGATGTTCGTGTGGAGGGACGATCATTAGAGGTTTCTATTTGACCATCTTGTTCCACCCCCTCCTAGAAAATTCTTAATACAATAAAGAGCCAAACTGAATCAACATTATCAATAAACTCTATAAATAAAATAAAACTTAATTACATTGTTCCCTAAAGATTTAAGTTAATTTGGGCAGGGTGTAAGCTAAAGTTCATGTTTGCATAATTTATGTATATAAAAAAGTTTCCCAAGCAGGACTAAATGTTTAAAGAGTGTTGGAGATAAGTTTTCTCTTCTCTAGGAATAACTTTCCATTGATATTATTTGTAATAACACCCATACAAATCAATCATTTCTAAAGATATCTTGTTAATGGCAAATGATTTCTGTGAATGTGTTAAAGTAGGGTCTCTAAGGGATTCTATTAGCAGAAGGTTGATGAACTTTGTTTAAATCAATGCATGCAGCTAAGGTATAATAAAAATAATATGTGTATGTGGAATTATTAAGTATTAGTGCTGTTAGAAAATATGGATATCATCTGGACTAATATATTTCAAATTAAAATCATGCATCACTTAAAGAAATTCATCCTGAGGCAATTTCATCACTGCACAAACATCATAAAATGTACCTACACAAACCTGATGATACAGTCTACTACACATGTAAGGTATTTAGCCAATTGCTCCTAGCCTACAAACCTGTACAGCATGTTGCAGGACTGAATGCTGTAGGAAGTTGTAAAACATGGCAAGTATTTGTGTACCTAAACATATTTAAACATGGAAAAATGAATACATTGAGCTACAGTGTTACCAGATCTATGATAAGACTAGATGACAGCAATCTTTCAGCTCCATTATATTCTTATGGGACCAACATTTTATATGTTGTCTGACGTTGACCAAAATGTCCTTATGAGGTGAATGACTGTATAAGGATTGATCTGTTAATAGCTCATGCATTTTTGTAGGTTCTGACCAGCACTTGAATATATACACACACACATGTATATACATACATATATATACATGTGTGTGTGTATGTATATATATATATGTATATAAGAGAAATAGGTCAGAGAGAATTTATGCTATAACTAGATTTTGGTAAAACTTTTTAATAATATTTATATTATAAATTCATAAATATATGAATTCTAAGATGGAAAGTAAAATATGTTCTTACTTTTGGTCACAGTGAAAAATATTTGAAAGTCACTGAGATAAACTAAGACCTTGATTTCTTTTTACAATAAAGAAACGAAGTTTCTACAAATGTAAAAGATTTCCCCAGGGTCTCAAAGTGAATTGGGAATGAGCCAAGATTATTATAATCTGCTGTTATGATTTTCAGTCTACTGATTTTTGCAACACACAATAAACAAATTATTACCAAAGAAGAAAACACCTTTCTAAAAACTAAAACTTGACTTTAAATGATCCTAGGGATTGTACGAATACCAGAAAATAAAGACTTTCTTCTCACATTCCCAATATGCAAAAGAAATGGAAGATAGCTTTATGTACTTTTATTTTCTGACATCCCTTCTTTTTTAACTATTAGAGACTAATTTTGCACATTAGAACCAAAAGAGTCATAAGCTATTTGTTGTTAATGATATGTGTGATGTCTTATTGACTGTATTCACAATATTTATTTCCTGTTTTTCTTTAAACCTGTATAGGCCATCACAGGCAAAACCCATATGAAACTCAATAATGTCAAATAATATAAATGACTCAATAACTTTTGAATTAAAATGTGTAAGTTGTTATCATTGGGCCTTTAGAAACAAACACATTCAGTGTTCTTTTGTTCATTTGGGATCAGGTAGAAATTTTCCACAGAACTCTATATACGTGATATAGATAGGCTAGAGGCATGTTTTGCTTTACAAGAGATGTTGCAAAATTTATATCCAGAAGTGATGGTATTTGTATTTATTTTCTATAATTAATGCTTACACATGATAACAATATTCTCACTTTATAGAAATAAGCTTTTTTAAAATCACATATCTAACTGTAAACAAGCAATTTTTTGTTTGAAAATTTACTGCCTTATCCATTCTGCAGCTCTTTCATGTGTTTATAAATACTTTATACTTTTAGTATACAAAGAAAAATACAATTGCAATTTGTTAAAGTATGGCATTTTAAAGATTAAAGAAATCTTATACATATGTCATGCAGGAGTTTTCTGACTCTTCTTCGTTCATGTGAAAACATTTACTAGAATCACATAAACAAATATCTCTAGAGTAAATTTAGTTATAAATAGGAAATTCATACTAAATAAATTACTATGTAAAGATTATTTAAAAATCGATAAGTAGATATGTTTGATTATATAAATTGGACTTCTTTCTATAATGTACTAATTTAGTTTGACTTCAATTTACTTCATTTTAACTTAAGCTCATTTTCCAGAATATTTTGATAAAAGAAACAGGCACAAATTAAATAAAACAAAAAGCATCAAGGAAACACATGTGTACATAATTGTGTATGTTTGTATGTATGAGTGGAAATGTATGTGTGTATATATATATTTATGTGTGTATATATGTGTATACAGTAATTTACTTCCCCAAATTCAGTGGAAAACACTAATCTATAAATACTGGAAAAACAGTGAATCTCAAGCATGGATTAAAAAAAAGAAAAGAAAACCACATGTAAGTATATCAGAGTAGTACTGCTGAAAACAAAACAAAACAAAAAAAATGTATAAAATATCTTCGAAGAATATAAAAGGATACAATAAGAAAAATGACAGTGGACTTTTCAATAGAAACAATGAAGACCAGAAAACAACAGAATGACACCTCTTAAGTGCTCAAAGAGAAAAGCCTATCAACTCAGACTTAACTATCCAGCAAAAATATCCTTCAAATATAAGTGTGAAATAAAAATATTTTCAGATAAACAAAAGGATAAAAAATTTGATTCCAGAAAACCTACATACAAAAATATTTTTAAAACAATCAAGTTTAAGAAGGATGATACCATACGGAAACTTGATTCTATAAGACAGAATGAAGAATCCCAGAAAAAATATTGTTAAATATCACATAATATTATATGCTGTATTTTTCCTAATTTCTTTAAAAGAAAACTTTTCAAAGCAACGATATTGATCTTTTTGCATTGATGTTTTGCAAACTATATGATTCAGAATAGAGGGCGTGGTAAATGGAACTGTATCATTCTAAAAATAGTATGTTTTAACTTAAGAGCTGGAATATAAATCATAAGACTAATTAGTTAAGAAGCCATATTATTATCCCTAAAGCAACATCTAATAAAATAACACCAAATTATACAATAAAAAACCTGAATCAATTGAAGTAAAAATAAGCAAATAAAGAAAAAATCTTCATGGATTTGAAAGAAAGAAGAAAAAGACAGAAGCAAAATCAAAAATAGGTAATAAATATCGACATCAACTTAAATTCCATAGTATCAGTAATTCATTAAATAGAAATGGACTGCATACTCCAAATAAAAAGCAGAGATTGTCAGACTGGATTAAACAAACAAAAAACAATTAAGATAAAATAAATTATGTAAATTTATAATTTGAAGTATGAAATAGACATATGCAAACATTATAAAAAAGGAACATTATGTGGCTATATTAGTACTAAAGTCAACTTCAAAGCTGTATTGTTTAGGATAAAGAAAGATATTTCACAATGACAGAGTGCCTGTTCATCAGAAGATATGAATATCATGAACCTATATTCCCCTAATAACAGTTTTTCCAAATTCAGATTAAAAATTCCTAACAGGGGTAAAGGTAGACATAGAAACATGTTAAGATTTTAAAGCCCTTCATCTAATAATTGGTAGACAAAGTAGACAAAAGCTAGAATGAATTTTTTTTGAGACAGAGTTTGATTCTGTTGCCCGGGCTAGAGTACCTGGCTTCAAGTGATCCTCCTGCCTTAGCCTTCCAAAGTGCTAGGATTACAGGTGTGAACCACCGTGCCTGGCCAAATAATAGTGATTTAGGCAACAACATCAAACAAATTGATCAAACTGATATTTATAGAATATCCAACTACAGAATGAGCATAATTTTCAAGTCTTCATAAAACATTTACCAAGAAAAGCCATATGCTTGACCATAAAATAAGTTTCAGTGCAATTGAAATTTTACAAATTATATTCCCTACCAATAACAAAATTAAATTGGTATCAATAATAAGATATCTCAAAAAATCCCTATATATTTGAAAATTAAAGAAAACATGTCTGAAGAACACATGGTTCAAAAATGAAATAACAAAGGAGTTACAAAATATTTCATACTGAATAATAAAACTCCGCATGTGAACTTTTGAGGAAAGCAGATAAAGTACGTATGCAAAACAAGAGATTTTTCCTGGGAGAGGTATAAGAATCCCAGGCAAGAGGAATCTTTAATCATGCATCACAGAAGGGAGGCACAAATAAATATCGCAAGCGCCTGCAGGTGGGAATTTTAAATAATCCCGGGGTCAGTTGGGCAGTGTCAGGACTGGGATATGCAATATTTCATAGGGATTTCAGGGATCCTCTAGCCAGGAAAATAACATTTGATCAAAGACCTAAAAGTGGAAGGATTTAAATATATGGACATGTATTTTTGACAGTAAAGTAGTGTGCAGCAGAAAATAAATAGACTACAAAAGTCTGATTTGGGAACACACCTGTTCTTTCTGAAGAACAGCAGAGAGCCCAGTGTGAGTGGACCAGGGTGCACTGTGTAATGGTAAACAAGTCAGAGCGGTCAGGAGTTCATGTTGTGGGGGACTTTTGTGGCCGCTGTAAAGACTAACCCAGTCAATGGAAACGGCAGCTTGCATGAGGGCAGGTGCAGTGGTACTGTTGAGAAATATTAAGATTCGGGGTATATTATGACATATTCAGATGCATTACGATATACTTATGTTTAATCAATTGGATGAGGAGTACGGGAGATTTTTGGCCCTCCCCACCAGAAGACTGTATTGGCTATTAAATGGAATGTGGTTTGGGAGTTAAATTTGGGGCATCTCAACTTTGAAATGCTACTTTAAACAGCTAAATTGGGTACAAGTGAGACAGTGTGGCTACAGATCATTGGAGATCATCGATATAATAGGTGGTATTTAAACCATGAAACTGGATGAGATAACAAATAAAGAATAGTGTCTGTTCAGCATTCTCATGTTGAGATATTAGTACATGAAGAGACACGACACAAAGAGATTAAGATGGAACAGTCAGTGAAGTAAAAGGAAATTCAGAGTGTTTGTCCTACAACCCAGGTGAAGAAAGTATGTTTAGAAGAGGGTTGTGATCAAGTCCTTCAAGGAGGATTAGGAGTTAGAATTGACTTCGTGATCAATATTTTCTGTTTAACAAATACAAATGCCTTTGTATTCAAAATAGTGAAATGTGACCAATTTTAGCAATTCTTGAATGCTTTGTTTCTTTACACTTCACAATTTTCTCCTTTTCTAGCCCAACAGTCCCAACAGTCTTTTAAAAAAGAGGAACAAGCAATAATCATTGTTTTGAGTTTGCATTAGCAATTCGTTATAATCCAGGGAGTCATTGATATCCCTGCATAGGCTGCAGTTTAAATTATAGAGTAAGTATGTGTATAGTGGATTTTTTATTTTTGAGACATGATCTTACTCCGTCACCCAGGCTGGAGTGCATTGGCATGATTGTAGCTGTGATCTATAGAACTCGTGGTCTCAAGCAATCCTCCTACCTCAGCTTCCCAAGTAGCTGGGACTACAGGTGCATGCCACGATGCCCATCTGAATGTTTTTATTTTTTGTAGGGAAGGGGTCTCACTATGTTGCCCAGGCTGATCTCCAACTCCTGGCCTCAAAAGACCTTTGCACCTCAGCCTCCCAAAGTGCTGAGATTATAGGTGTGAGCCACGGAGCCCAGACTTGTAAATTGGATTTGAATTTCACAAGTATATATTATTTTTCATTAAATAAATTTATAGTTTATTGTTTTATTAATTGCATACTGGAAATCCTTACAAAGAGAAAAACATGGAATATTCTTCTGTACTTTTTATGATATACCACTGCTCCCAGCACTCTATGATTATCTTTGGCTTTAAGCCTGAAGTTACTCAACTTGATGCAATTTGTCACTTTTATGTGTAACTTCCAAGTGATTTTAATGTGTCTTATGCATGTAAAAATTGCAGGACAAGTCCCTGAAGATTATGAGAACAGACTTTTGAATTACACAGTGAATTTTTATTACTGAAGTATTGACTTTTCTACTCGGGAGATAATATCAAATGCCCTGTGGATATGATACGTAAAATGAATACCCAAGTAGACCTGAGGATTGCTGAACTGGAGCTAACTACTGTATTCACTGCAAGGCAATCACAAGAGTGATCTGGTCCCTTTGTTTTCTTATGGCCACGTCTGATGCTCTTGTATAATAAAGTAAGCAGCTTAAACTGTTGCTTTAATCAAGAAGCCCTTGATCAATCACTGACTCACTGAAGAACTATTTATGAAGTATATGCTATTTATACTGAGATATGTGCTGTAGGGAATACAAAAGAAAAACTTTGTTTTATTCCGTGTTCTCGAGAAACCTAATTATGGAGACACGGCTGTGGCATGCAAAATAGAGAACAAATCAATGTGTACTGTAGTTCTAGCTCTCTGGTATATTGTTACAATACATAGGATTCCTACAAAGGGCAAGATCGATGCGATTTAGACTACTTACGGAAGATATTAATGGAAGAGCATACTTTAGGTTTAATTCTACATGGACTTGAAAATAGTGAATACAGTATTTCATCTTTGCTCCCCCTAACTTGCCCTAGCAGTGTTTAAGGCCTGCCCCTCAGTAGATATTTCCTGGGAAATCATGAAACGACTTTGAATGACTTGGATCTCCAGAGAGAAGGAAAGTGATCTTGTGATCTGGTGATCGAAACAGGCAGAAGAGTATTATCAAGGAACGAAAGTGTAAATGAGCACAGTTTATTCAGGACAAATATGGCAATGATTTTGTTTAGGATGGAGGCTTAATGGTAAACAAATTCATAAAAATAGTGTTTCACTTACAGTTATCTTTTTTTTTTTTTTTTTTCGAGACAGAGTCTCATTCTCTTGCCTGGGGCGAGTGCCGTGGCACCAGCTTAGCTCACAGCAACCTCAAACTCCTGGGCTCGAGCAATCCTACTGTCTCAGCCTTCCCGAGTAGCTGGGACTACAGGCATGTGCCACCATGCCTGGCTAATTTTTTCTATATATATTTTTAGCTGTCCGATTAATTTCTTTCTATTTTTGGTAGAGACGGGGTCTCGCTCTTGCTCAGGCTGGTCTCGAACTCCTGAGCTCAGGACAATCCGCCCGCCTCGGCCTCCCAGAGTGCTAGGATTACAGGCGTGAGCCACCGCGCCCGGCCTACAGTTATCTTTTGATAACATATCAAACCAGAATTAATTTTAGGAGACGAAAAATTTTACATCGACAGTATTCAATATATTAATAAACCTCAAATGTCCGTAATTTCCATATAAACAAACAGCTATTAAGAGTCAGTGCAAATAATTTGGGACCAAATATGACAGAATTGTAAAAAGCTTTGCTAATCAAAATGTATGTATTAATCTAATTAATATTTTGCTAGGCATGTAAACTGTTTCAGTTGGTCTGATTAGGAAAAAGTACATCGTTCTTACTGTTTATTTATTTTATTTCCTGAGACCTATGGTCACTTTCTTATCCTCTCCTTAACTGTTTTTTTCCTAAATATAGTTTGTCATAGTCAGAGCAGACTTGATGTATTGGTTAATTTAAGTTGTCAACTTGTCTGGGTTAAGGAATAACCAGAGAGATTGTAAAGAATTATTTCTGGATATATCAGTCAGGGTGTTTCCAGAAGAAATCGGGATTTGAGTCAATAAACTGAGTTAGGACAATCTGCCTTCACCCAGGGTGAAAGGCACCATCTAATCAACTGAGGTCCAGGTAGACCAAAAACGAAGGAAGGAAACAATTCACTCTCTCTTCTGGAGCTGCGATTTCCATTTTCTCCTGCCTGTGGACGTCAGAACTCCAGGTTGTCTGGCCTTTGGACTCGGGGACCTGCATCAGCAGCCCCCCAGTTTCTGAGTCCTTCAGTCTCAAACTGAGAGTTACACTGTTGGCTCCCCCAGTTTTCAGGCTTGGACCGAAGCTACTGGCTTCCCCATTTTGCCACCTTGCAAACGGCACACTGTTGGATTGCTCAGCCTCCGCAATCACGTGAGTCAATTCCCATAATAAATCCTTTCACCTCTTCTTTCTCTCTCTCTCTCTCTCTCTCTCTCTCTCTCTCTCTCTCTCTCTCTTTCTGTATGTCTGTATGTGTGTATCAGATAGATATAGATACGTATCTCCTATTGGCCCTGTTTCTCTGGAGAGCCCTAACAAATACACTATACTGAGTTGGGGTTAACACAAAGAGCCTGTGGGAGGAAAACATTAGAAACCAGGAAAGGCCAACTCTCACTAGGTGGAGGGTATAAGCTAGAAACATTTATCTCGCCACAGAGGTTGGCTCAGTAAAGGGTCGTTTAAGTTGAACATAAAAAGGAGACCACAGACACGGTCTTAAAAATAAAAGTCTGGGCAACAGGGTAATCTGCACTGTAGTTCAGATAAAACTCTGATTTTTGCCAGAAACTCATCCAATAACTAGATACATGGTGAATAGAATTCAGAAAAAGCATTGGCAAGAATAGGTCAAGGTATCAAAATTTCAGCCTAAAAGGCTGAGATTTGTGAATCTGAAATAAAAAAGAAAAAAACAAGAGAAGAGACATACAAGAAAAGATTAGGGAGTGTTGCAAGTTAAGCATTAAAGATTTGCTAAATTTTCCTTTGATGCACAAATGCAAAGCTTATTTGAAATTAAATAAGTTGGTCGTATTTAAGAGTCTCAGAATTGGGTATCTAGGGATGCCTATGCAACACAAGAGTGCAAAAATAACATCGAGAGTGTAGCTGATGAAAACAGAAGAACCATGTCTGTATCAGTATAATCTGTGTTTCCAGAAATGAGTAGAATGCCTGCAGCCCGATGAGCTATTATGAGAATTTTTTTAATACCTAAATGAAGGAATGGAACAGTGAATAGATAATGGTCCTGTTCTTCGAGGCCAGGATAGTTGGCATTTATCCAAATTCCACCAGAGGCTGCAGGTATCCTACATTAGTTCTTGGGTCAAGCATGAAGATAGCAGTAATTTTTTCACAAACTCAGCAAAACATGAGGCCCAAAAAGTTGGTAAACGCTTGTTATGTCTTGCTTTAATTGGCCTTGAGAACTGAGACCGTCTATGTCAATGTGTCTTAAATTTTTGCCTTTAAGTAACAAATTACTTCACTGTTTGCTTCAGGAAATGCCTAGGGACCAATTTATTGAAGACAAGACTCTTCTCATGTGAACAAACATCACTTATTAAATAACAGTTTTCTCACTTCAACACCATTCCTGTACTGTATCCATCAATCTTAAACTCTACTGCTCGTGAACTTTGCTCAATCTAAACCATTTGTCCACCTTGAAAGGTACATTTTAAAAGCCTTCAGGTCAGACTCCAAAGGCCACTTCCATACCCACCCCTCCTACCCTCTTCTGGATCACTCTTAATACTTGCTTATTCTATTCTACAATGAGTTTTCATTAGTTTATTTTTGCATTTTTAATAGTTGTCTGGAAAATTCAACATTCTCCTTAAACTTGATGCCTGTCATCTCTTACTTCTTGGTTACAGTGCTGGTTCTGGTACCTTGAAACCAAGTTTATTATGTAATTATTAAGACAAAAGGGGACATATTTAATAGTCAATAGGCTAGCTTTTGGTGTTATCGGAGATTATTTTAAACTCTGAAATGTAAAGCGCCAAGCTAAACAAACTTCCGTGATTATGTATAAAGTCATCCAGTATATCTCTTGAACAAGAAGGATTATACAGCATTATAAAGGTCTGAGAGGTAAATGTGGATTTTAATGTGCAAAAGATCAAAATTCTAAATGCTGTACTACATGCATAATAAATAGAGAGAAACCAAGCAACTAAACTATTATTAGTTATCATGAATAATTCACCAACTAAAGCATCATCAATACTAGCAAGGAGTAAATTTGTGATTTTAATTAATGTTTAACAAACCAGAACTATTCTGCCTTACAGAACATGATAAATGACAAGGGTAAGGAGCACAATATTTTTATCGTTTAACACTATTATTAAAAATCAAGTTTTTAAAATGTTTTTTTGGAGCTCCTTATTCAACTCATTATTTACAAAATTCACATAAGCCAACTAAATTCCAGCACTTTCTTTAATTGAGCTG
>RJWJ010039522.1:0-14430 GCA_004363605.1 Indri indri | reverse complement strand
AGAGTCATAAATACAATGGGCATTGAAGTACGTTTTGGAGGGTATACCCTACCAATAAGCTGATACTCTGGAAATTTCTCCCCCATCGGGTTTCTGTAGCCTTGTCTACCTCCTGGAACAAGGCTAACAGAATCAGAATAGACACCTGAATAGACATGTGGTAGACTGATGACAGCCTTTCTCCAGGATATTAGCTTTGCGGATGAGTCCACACTTTATTCCCTGCATGTGTCAGGAACCATAGCCTGTGAATGTCTGAGCTGTGAAACAGCCTTTAAGTGATGAGCTGGGGTCAGCTCCTGTGGACTGTAGAGAGCTGGTTGTAAAATGTTCAGAAATTGTGGGAGCCAGTTGTTAAACACAGTCATTACTGAAAATTGAATTATATGAGCTTACAACTTAAGTATATTATGAATAAAGGTAATAATTCAAAACTTACCACTTCCTAATTTTTACTACCTTTTACTGTTATCTGTGCCACTGAGGTTTATGTCAAATGTATCTGCATGGTAGGAATGTTATATAACGTTGAGCTAAAGCACACCTATTACCAGCTGCATGTTTAGTGATGTCATGTTATCAGCTTAAATCAGCCACAATGGGAATATTTATACCACAGAAATTTGAAGACCCTACAAATCAGGGGTCTTCTCTCAGATACTAAACACTTACCATCGTATCACTGACTACATTTCACCAAAGGGATAGAGAAGGGGCAGAGTAGCCTGGATGGATCTGGTCCCAGAACTCTTTTTTCATGGCCTTTCTCAGTGAACTAATACTCCCCATAATAAACTTGGGAAATTCTATAATAAAGTATTATCAGTTATTCATAATTTAATAATAACTTATTGTAAAAAAAAGCCTTCTCTTTTTAAATACAAGTAAAGTTAGAGCACTGCCAGAAAGTTTTTTTCAGTGAGATAGTGGCAAATGGTATGGAACGGATATTTCTGGAGAATAGAGATACATGTGGTATATGAAAGCACAGCTTCCTACCATGGCCGGGTGTTTCTTGTAACTAGAATAAACTGTAAAGACTGAGGGTGGAGGGATGGGTTCCATCAAACCAGTGCTTTTCCGTATACCATCTTTCCTTGCAGAATTCCCAAGTCCTGCATGAATACTGCGCTATTCTCCCATATCATAGGAGGGTGTCTTTCTAAATCATACCACCAAGCAGTTAATGCAAAACCAAACAGCAGACTATGATTTTAAAATGGTGAGGAGAATGAAGAAGATGGTAATGATTGCAATTAGAGGGAAATTCAGTGTTCTGTTATGCATGATTAAAGAAACATATTAATATACTGTACAATTCAGTCATCATTTGCTATGCGCCTACTAGGACAGACAAATGCTAGGCCTTAAACTAGTGTTCCTCAAATCTAACATTCTTCAAAGCAACCGGGAATTGTGTGGACATATAGATGCTGATTGAACAGCTCCATGGTAGGACCTGAGAGTCTTCATTTCTAGCAAGCCCTCAGGTGAAGCCAAGGATCTTTGTCTGAGGACCACACTTTAAATAGCAAGGTCCAAGAGTATACAGTAAGAAATATTAATCACTCTTACAAAGTTTAAAAACAAAATGTTCCAAGTAACTGAATCATTGATGAACTTCATTTCGGATTGTAACAGCATGTAAATGCCATTGTGTACCCCAAAATTTGGAAACTAAATAGTCCTCAAGAAGGAAAACTATTAATAAGAATCTATTCACAGTGATTGAGGTTATCTAAGTCTAGAAGTTATTCATGAAAGGGGGAAATCTGCCTGCACCTCCTCAAGAAGGATTCTCCAGAGGCTCCAAAATCACTTTGGGTGTCTATCTCAGTTTGAAAGATAGACATCAGGACAAAATTCACTCCCGGTGTTGCTCAAAAGGCCGCAGTTTATTTAAGGATAATCTAATCACGATGTTGGTGTCTTAGCTGAAAGTCACCAACTCACAAACCACATACAACCAAAATGTTGAAAACATTAGGTAGAGTTTGATGTTTTCATTTGAGTTCTGAGACATTGGGTAACGTGGACTAGTTGCTTACTTTCCTGTTTTAGGAGACACCATCTCCCCTGACAGGGCCCTTCTCTTACACATCTTGATGTCCCCATAACTATTAATAGTATAGTGTCTAGTGTACAGTTAACATGAACGCTACTGAGACAGAAAGAAAAAAAAACTCTACTATTTAAACATAAAGCAAATATTTAACGGACAGAAGTGAGAAAAGTGAGTTTCTTTGGGTGTTGCCTAGATGAGAGAGGATAAAGTGAAGAGAATTTGTTTAATCAAGCTGGAAGAATCCTGAGTTTTCTCCTCTGTCACCAGGGAAAGCAGAGTCAAGGCTCTGGGGTACGATTGCCAGATTTAGAAAAAGTATAGGATGTCCAGGAAAATCTGAATTTCAGATAAACAAGGAATAATTTTTTAAAGTATAAATATGTTTTATACAATATTTGGGACGTACTCATATGGGACATTTTTGAACCCTAGTCTTGGGTAAAGAGATGTGAAGAATTTCAAAGGGTGGAGGGTTGGGGGCGGTCATGGTTCCGGCATTGGAGGAGAAATGACTGTCAGTGAGAAGTTCAAAGTTACAGAACGGGGGTCGGGGGAAGAGGGGCTTCTAAGATATGGTACTGTTTTCTCCCAAGCCTGTAGTAAAACTTTGCTCCATACACAATCTTAACACTGCTGTTAAGAACGAAGGACTTGGCAGCTGAGGTCAGGGTGGTAGATGAGGAAGGGCCAGTGGCTCCATAGTGTCTGAGCTGTGAGTGTCAGAGGAGGGGGAGTGGATTACAGGCAGGGAGCAGGCTGCTGAGCACACTGGCTTAGGAATGGCTAGGAGAGAGCCCCCTTCCCCAAATGTACCCAAGAAGGTGCAACTTTAAAGGGAAGATACTCTGGAGGGCTACATATTGACACAGGAAAAGGGCAGCCAGACAGCAAGAACTGTGTTTCTCCAAACAGCCTTTCCAGGTACCCATGTTTATTGCTGCCAAGTATTATTCCTTTCGCTCATTCATGAATACTAAAAATTTTCACCCTCCCAGAGGATAAAGATAATGCCATAGTTCTTATTTGCTCTACACTGTACTTATTTACAATACTAGCTTATTAATTAACTGGCTGCTTATTATAAGACTTTGCATTATTCCCCTTTCATGTAATTTAGAATTGTAGAAGTTAACAGTTGAAGAAAATTGGCATGTAAAAAACTCCAAACTTCTGAGAATCAATGTCATATTTACCCAAGTAGACTCTTTTCCCCCTAAAGCAAAATGACAATTTATTCAGCTTGTTTGCCATTTAATGGTGGGTTCTGAGCTCCCTCTAGTGAGAGATGTGCTACTTACAGAGGATTGTACAAAATAATCTTTTAGAGATTGCCTCCTTTCTTATTAGAGAGCTATTTTTTCATTCTCTCTTATAGGCAATGGATATATTTTCGTTTTTAAGCCAACTTATTTGAACCTTTCTCAGAGGAAAAAATTTTGGGAAGTCACATTTATAAATAAAATATCACTATTCTTTGGGAGTTAAAAAAATTATTGTGAAAACACATCCACTGAAATATGGAACTAATTGTGCTTTCATTTTTTTCAGCATCTGTTTTTTGAGCATTTACTATAACAAGAGTGCTGTACTGGGACCAGAAGGTCATAACGCATGGGGTCCTGTTCCCAAAAGTCAGGTTTCAGGAACCAAATTAGCCCTAGGAGATGGCTTATTGGAAATACCTTTTGATATCCTGTAATCTCAAGTATTAAGAATTTTCTCAATTTTAGATCCTAACTTTCAGAACGTGTAAATGTCTTTGAGCTGCCACTCTGTTTGCTTGAACTAGTCTATTGATTAACTGTTAAGTACCCCAAGGACCACCAGAAAAACCTATTGATCAAGCAAAGCCAAATTTATAAGATAAACTACAGTAGTGGAGAACACCACCTTGACAGAGTCTTAGAGGTGTCTGAAAATGGAAGAATAAGGCAGGATTTTTTATAGGATTTTAGAGCCTGGGCTGGATGATTTTTTTAAAAATTCTATTTTATTTTGGTAAGAACATTTAACATGAAGTCTACCCTCTTAACAAATTTTCAAATGTACAATACAGTATTGTCAACTGTAGGGACAATGTACAGCAGATCTCTAGAACTTATTTATCTTGCATACCTGTTGATTAGTGACTCCTCATTTTCCCCCTTCCCCCAGCCCCTGCAACCACAATTCTACTCTCTAATTTTATGAGTTTGACTATTTTACCTACCACATATAAGTGGAACTAAACAGTGTTTGCCCTTCTATGAGTAGCTTACTTCACTTAGCATAACGTCCTCAAGATTAATTCATGTTGTTACATATTGCAGGATTTCCTTCTTTTTAAAGGATGAAGAATATTCAATTGTATGTATAATAACACATTTCCTTTATCCCTTCAGCTGTTGATGGACACAATGGTGCAGCCACTATAGAAAACAATATGGAAATTCCTTAAAAAATTAAATATGGAATTACCATATGGTCCAGAAATCCCATTTCTGGGTGTTTATCCAACAGAATTGAAATCAAGATCTCAAAGAGATATTAGCACTCTAGTGTTCATTACAGCAATATTCACAATAACTAAGATGTGCTGGGTGATTTTATGGTGGGTCTTGTAAAGAAGAAATCTGGTAGGGCTTGGGCAGAGTTTATGATATAATTGCTTTGGAATAGCGGGCACAGGGAAGCCAGGTCTTGAAGGAAGCCGAATGAGCAAGCTGTTAATCTTGACAAATACATTGTTTTTATTAATAGTTGGCTCACAGTATTATCTTCCAGGAGCAGGCACTTCTAGGAATAAGTACTTTTGTTTAGTCCTAGTATGGTTTAGCACACGAAACAGGAAAGTATGCTTCCTATCATAATTGCTTAGGATAGGGACAAGAAAGTATATTTGATCTGGTATTATTTAACATGGGGACAGGGAATTATTTTGATTTCACTTTTCAAAAGAGTTAGATGTTAAAAGCACTGATTCTTGGTAGGCAATGGAATAATAATAGCAGCCACGATTTATTGAGCAACTATTAATATTAACTTTATGTTCAGGTACTGTGACGAGCACTTAACATACATAATCTCATTTTATACTCATAACAATCTTACAAGGTGTGTTGTTACCTTGTTTTACTGATGAAGAAACAGAGGAACAGAGAGAAAGAGAGAGAGAGAGAGATTAAGAAAAGCTCTCAATCTAAAGAGCTAGCTAGCTAGCAAGTGGTGGAATGGAGATTCAAATCCAGGCAGCATAATCTGAAGGCTTTAGTCTTAACCACCACATGACACATCATCAGAGCAATTCCTCTCAAGGAAAAGGAGTCTTGTGAAATAAATCACACTGTGCTAACTGACCACAACCTGTTCACACAGGGAAATCATGTTAAGGTCAATAACACGGCAATTTAAAAGGTTTAAGAGGAAATGATGTCACAGAAGGTCAGTGTCAAGGGTGATTATGGGTGACTTTCTTCATTTTGAACCCCTTGCCTTTTAGTTCTAGGAAAAATTCTAGAGTTTTCCTTCTATTCCAACAGATGGGTTTCCTAGTTTCATTTTAATGCCTCTGCCGGGGCTTTTCATTTGAGGTATTGAATGAAAAACGCTTCATTCAATATGAAATGTAACACATATACAGAAAAATGCACAAAACAAAAATGTGCAGTTCAATGACTTATCACAAAGCAAATCCCTCTGTAACAACCACCAAAACCAAGGTATAGAAGATTGCTAGCACCTAGCAATCCCCTGTGTGTCCCCTTTCAATTATTTCACTCTATCCCCAAAAGTAGCCACTGTTCTGACTTTTATAGTAATAACTTTCTTTTTTTAAAAAATATTTTTACCATTTAAGTATGCATAAACACTAGGGGTAGTTTTGTCTGTGTTTCTGAACTTTATAGAAATGGAATCATACCATGTTTATTATTTTGTGCTTGGCTTTTTTTTGCTTAATATATGCTTGTATTATAATTTTGTGTTGTTCTGTGTAAATGTAGTTATTTTATTGCTGTGTGGTATGAATGTACACAGTTTATTTATCTATCCTAATGTTGTTAACGTTTGGTTATTTTTACATTTTTGCCACATTACAAGTAACGTTATTAACATTCTTGTATCTGTCTCAGGGTCATGTGCACACAATTCTGTTGGGTATAAACCTAGGAATGGAATTGCTGGGTCATAGGGTATGCATATCTTTAACTTCAATAGAAAAATAACAGCTTCCAAAGTAGTAGACGCTCAAATTTACACTCTCATCAGCAGTGTATTAAAATTTCCCTGGCTCCTCATACTTGTTAACACTTGGTGTTGTCAGTTGTCTTAGTTTAGCCATCTGGGTATGTGTCCTTGTGCTTTGAATTTGAATATCCTTGATTACTAATGGGGATGATCCTTTTTCATTACATATATATGTACATACACACATATACATACGTATGTGCATATACTATATGTATATAGGCTATCGAGAATTCCTCTTTTGTAAATTGCCTGTTTAAGTCTTTTACCCATTTTTCTATTGAGTTGTCTGTTTTTTTCTTAATGGTGTGTAGCTCTTCTTTATGTATTCGGCATGAGTCCTTTGACTGATAAATGTGTTGCAAATATATTCTCTTACTTTGCATTTTGCCTTTTCACCTTATTACTGGTTATTTTTTGGTAAAGAGAAATTCTTAAATTTTTAATGTTAATGTAATAAAATTTATTTAATCTTAATCTTTCCTTTACCATTTATTCTTTATATGTTCTGTTTGAGAACTTTTTCTCTACCCCAAGCTTAAGAAGATATTCTCTGCTATTATATTACAGATATAGATCTATATTATACCCACATGTTTTTTTGTATGAAGCAAAATGTCAAATCATTTTATATGGACATCCAATTGATCCAGTTTAATTAGAATTATATTATGGAAAACTTCAAAGTATATATACCAAGTAGAAAGAACAATTTAATGAACTCTCATCACTCAGCTTTGGCAATTTTCAAATCATGGACAATTTGTTTTATCTCTACTCCTATTCACTTCTCTTCTCACACATTATTTTGAAATAAATCACAGATATGATGTTTCATCCATAAATATTTCAGGCATCTCTAAAACATAAAGACTATTTTAAAAAATAAAATGTAATCACAATACAATTATCATATCTGAAAAGCAATAGTAACTCTTAATATTATAAAATATTTAATTAGTGTTCAAATTTATAATTTTTTGTAAATAAATAAATATACATACAAAACCATTTGTTTCAATCAGGATCCAAATGAGGCCCTAAAATTAGGATTAGTTGATATGCTTTTTAAGCCTTTTTTTTTTAAATTTCAGAATATTATGGGGGTACAAACATTTTGGTTACATAAATTGCTTTTGTACAGTTTGAGTCAAAGTTATTGTACCCATCAGGTGTGAATTTACCCATGCCCTCCGCTCCCCTCCCACCCTTTCTGACATGTGTTATTTCCACATGTGCACATTAAGTGTTGATGGATTAGTTCCAATTTAATAGTGAGTACATGTGGTGTTTGTTTTCCATTCCTGTGATACTTCACTTAGAAGAATGGTCTTCAGTTCCATCCAGGTTAATACAAAAGGTATTAGTTCACCATTGTTTTTTTTATGGCCCAGTTAAGGTTCTTTTAATCTGTAATAATCTCTTTCTATCTTTCATTTTCATTCTCATTTTCCAAAACTCCTCACATTCTCGCAATTCATCTGTTGAAAAAACTAAAGATTTTTTCCACAATCTGATTTTGGCTGATTTCAGTCACATGATGTCATTTTTAACATGCTTCTCTGTCCCCTGTATTTTCTCTAAGGAGAGGCTTGCTCAGATTCAGGTTCAACTTTTATGGCAAGAGTACCTCGTAGGTAGAGTTATTTTCTTCCATCAAGAGGCATATAATGTCTAGTTGTCTCTTTGTGTGTGCATATCTGTGATGTTAGAGGCCATTGATGATAAATATCTATATCTAATAATTCATTAGGGCTTGAAAAATGGTGATAATCTATCGTTCCTCTTTTATTTATTAGTTGGAATACTTTTTTACAGAGAAACTTCTCATCTAATATTGGGTTACTCAATGATATCATTTATGTAGAAAAGGGAGTATAAATGTTTATTCCTTTATCTTTAACAGTTTTTAAAATAATAAGTTGCTTCATGGCACCCTCCAACAATACAGTTAGTATTTCTCAAAAGTTTTATATTACTCATGGTTAAACATATTGGGTGTGTTTTGAATCACTACAGTTATTATTCTACTTGATAATCAAGTTATCCCAACTTTGACCAATGGAAGCAAATAACGTATACCAATTCAAGCTAGTTTCACTCTACTCCATTCCAACTTTACGTTTTACTCAGAATATCCATGATCCTTTTCATCTACAAACTTCAGGAAAAAGGAAAAGAATGCAGAGAATTCTAAAACTGTAACTATCAAGGCTGTAAGGAACATCAAATACCCAAAGCCCAAATTATTGCCATTAGCCTTGATGGCAGTATGATCAATCCTCTCTAGGAACCACAAGTTATCTCCCTCAGTTAAAAACAGGTTGCCTCATGTATTTGAGCATTATTTCCAATCCTAAATTCTACCATGTTACAAGCTGATATGACTAAACATTATAAGAGAGTCATATGATAACTGCAGCTTTATTATCAACAAGCTGTATTTCTAAAACATTCTCCTAAGTAGACTCTCTATGGTCTGAAACCTGGACATGTAGCCTTCAAAAGGAGGTGTTGGAGGAAAAGCTGCCCTTGAGCCTCTCTAGAATAGGCCTTACCTGGTAATGTTAACAACTGACATACTATCTGATTTCGTCCAAGGAATCTGCTCAACTTGAGGGACAAAAAATCGGCCTGTTCCTACTGTACTAAATAAATTATACTTATACTCTCAATATAATCTCTCCCAACTAGAGTACTACTTATGTGAACATTAAGCTTATACCTGTCTGCCACACGCTAACCAAACCTGTATGTTCAAGATAATTATTAGTGATTTTTCTGGTATTTTAAAAGTAACCAGAGATCATGTTTCCTTGAAAAGAATGCCCAGAAACCTCCCCAAACAGGGAAGTATAGGTTACTTGAAAAAAATTCCCTGTAGGGAAAATTAACTCCTTCTTTATGCATACAATATGGGCCATAAGTCCCATAGTAATAAAACAAAACAGGCCGGGCACAGTGGCTCATGTCTGTAATCCTAACACTTTGGGAGGCTGAGGCAAGAGGATCCCTTGAAGCTAGGAGTTTGAGATCAGCCTGGGCGACATAGTGAGACCTCATCTCTATCAAAAAGAAGAAAAATTAGCCAGGCATGGTGGCTGGTTCCTGTAGGCCTTGCTGCTTGGGAGGCTGAGGCAAGAGAACCACTTGAGCCTAGGAGTTCGAGGCTACTTTGAGCTATGATTGTGTCAGTGCACTCCAGCTTGGGCAACAGAATGAGATCCTATCTCAAACTCTGCCCCCCATGAAAACCCAAACCAAAAACAACAAAAACAACAAAAACACTACTGCAAAAGGATGTCAAACACTTGTCTTTGAACCTAGCAAAACTTGCAAATTATACAACTTCTTCTCTGGAAGCCTGATAAATCAGTTTAAATTTAAATTCACTAGCTGTAGTTACCATGGATAGTCATATAGCCTTTGAATTATTCTTAGCAAGCCCAGGAAAAATTTACACAATAACAATCACTTCTTGTTGTGCTTATAGAGGGCAAGTAGAACAGTCTACATCTAAGCCAAAATAAAAATCTACACAGTTGGATGTGGTAGCTCATGCTTGCAATCCTAGCACTTTTGAAGGCCAAGACAGGAGGATTGCTTGAGGCCAGGAGTTTGAGACCAGCCTCAACAACATAGTGAGACCCCATCTCTACAAAAAGTAGAAAAATTAGCCAGGTATGGTGATACATGTCTGTGGTCCCAGCTACTTGGGAGGCTGAGGCAGGAGGATCACTTGAGCCCAGGAGTTTGAGGTTGCAGTGAGCTACAATGATGTCACTGCACTCTAGCTCAGGCAACAGAGCAAGCTACTGTCTCAAAAAATAAAAATAAATAAATAAATCTGCCTGACTCTCTAAAACAGACCCAGATGGATTTTGGGACATGTTTTCATTGTTTGGGTTTTATATTTTAGGCACCTGGCTTTGAGACTTGTTGTGAAGGTGAATTACTAATAATTTTTTTCAGGTTATTTTTTTTTTGTAGTTGGCTGATATATCCCATCCTGAGTCCTAAATATGACTATACAGCCATTGTCATGGTAGCTCATCCTACGACAAAATGAGAAGGAGGAGTTAACCCTAATTCAACTAAGGACTGTTCTCTGGGCAACTTTCTGATCTTGATTAGCAAAATCTCAGCAATGGTAAAAATCTAGATATCACAGATACCATTTTCCCTTGGTTAAGAAGGGAACTGAGAAAAAGAAAGGCAGTCCCTGACATTCAGAAGCTGGCTTGATACTGATATCAGGCCATGATGTTGTTAGGTGCTGACCTGGCACTCTTAGCTAGGCCAAGGTGCTCTTCTGCTGAACATAAGGAATTTCACGGAGCATCAACATCAGACAAGCTCATTCTATGGCCATAATGGAACAAGACAAAAACAAGACCACCCTGTAATCATGTCCATGATCATTGTACAAACCACATAAATAATTAATATTAGTAATTATTTAGCTAATATTAATAATTATTTAGCTAATAATTAATTATCCAGGATAATTATGAGTGACGGCTGCTTCTCTGCCAGTTTCGGGGTTAGCTTCACTCTAGTCTTCCCTCCTGGATGAGGTTTCTTAAGATACCCACTGGTAGAATTACTTGTTTCCTGATAGCATCCAATTTCTAGCAAAGCCCGGCTTCCTTAACTCCCCCCATAAATCATCTAAGATAAACTCAAATCCTATAATGTTTTCTAACACCTTCCTACTGAAACATCCACAGTTCTCAATGGTATGAGTTCTCCCTCATTGCAACAAGCAATAAACCAAACTTGCTCAACTGCAGGTGTGTTGCTGGTAGTCTTTGGCTGGAGGACATTCACTGACAGATCGAGTGATAGAAAATTGCCATTTTTTAAGTCAAAAATGGTTGCATATTAGTCATCTCATATGGTTCAACTTAATACAACAAACGAGGCAGTGTTGAGGGTCTGTGTCTGAGAGTCAGCAGTGATTCTAAGAGAAAAAGCCTTGCTACTACAGGTTGAGCATACTTAACCCAAAAATATAAATCTGAAATGCCTCAAAATATGAAACATTTTGAGTGCCAACATGATACCACAAATAGGAAATTCCATATCTGACCTCACGTGATGGGCACAGTCAAAATGCAGTCAAACCTTTGTTTCATGCACAAAATTATTAAAAATGTATAAAATTACCTCTAACCTATGCGTATAAGGTATATATATGAAATGTAAATGAATTTCATGTTTAGATTTGGATTCCATCCCCAAAGTATCTCATTATGAATATGCAAATATTCCAAAATCTGAAATTCTAAACACTCCTAGTCTTAAGAATTTTGGATAAGGGATATTCAACATGTACTTCTAGTACTAGATGATAGACTAGTAATCAGAAGTTAATAGGAACATGTGGCAGAAACAGTAGACTAATTTTTAAATTAATTTTCTCTGTGGAGAGATAAGAATTAAATGGATATTGGATAGGCTTGAGTGGGTTTATACACCAAGACAGAGATGAAAGCAGAAAAGAAGAGTTGAAACTACTGCAGGCAGAAAATATTGGAATCCTAGAAGCATGGACAAGGTTCAGATTTGGTCCTTGGGGAAGAATAGCCTAGGAAATAATCATTGCAAATTCACAGCACACCTACCATGTGCCAAGGCTGTTTTAAAAACCTTGCAAGTTGAACCTTGAAAACATCCTGCTCAGTAAAAGAAGCCAATCACAAAATAACACAGAGTGTATGATTTCATTTATATGAAATATTCAGAATAGGTAAATCTATAGAGACAGAAAGTTGCTTAGTGGTTGCCCAGGACTGTGGGGAGAGGAGAATGGGGAATGACCGCTGATGGGTACAGGGTTTCTGTTTGGGGTGATAAAAATGTTCTAGATTTACTTTGTAGAGATGGTTGTACAACTCTGTGAATGTACTAAAAATCATGAAACTATATACTTTAAATGTGCAAATTTTATGGTATGTGAATTATATCTCAGTAAAGATGTTTTTAAAAAGTGTTACAAATATGTACTCAATTTATCAAGTAATAACTTATTTCATACTTGCAAACATCACATGAGGTCAGGGTTATTATCCCTATTTTATAGGTGAGGAAATTGAAGTATAAGGAAGAGAGAAGGAAAAGAGTGAGAATAATTCTCTAATTGAAATGAGAGAAAATATATAAGATGATGTGGATAGAAATAGTTTTGGTGGCTGGCCATCAAGCAGTGGAGAGAATTCCTGCACTATGGCTTCTATTTTCATTTTTACTCTTGAAAGTAGGAGGTGAGGTCACATGTAGAGAGTGTGTGTGGGGAAGGGTGGGAGAGACTAGCTAACTTAGGGACAGTGAGTAAGTTTCAGAAGAGCTAAGCTGGCTGAACACAGTAACTAGATTTCCAAGAAGCGCGGAGACTGTGAGGCTGTATATCACATTTAAATGGTTCCAACACTCTGGGCTTTGAGATTTTTTTTTTTTTCCAGCAATGCTTTGATGCCATGAGGTAGGAGAGGAGGGCATAGATTTAATGGATTCATGGTTGGGGAATTTTTTTTTTTTATTTGAGACAGAGTCTTGCTGTGTCACCTGTGCTAGAGTGCCATGGTGTCAGCCTAGCTCACAGCAACCTCAAACTCCTGGGCTCAAGCAATCCTACTGCCTCAGCCTCCTGAGTAGCTGGGACTACAGATGCATGCCATGATGCCCGGCTAATTTTTTCTAATTTTTAGTAGAGACGTATGTCTCGCTTTTGCTCAGGCTGGTCTCAAACACCTGACCTCAAGCAATCCTCCCACCTTGGCCTCCCAGAGTGCTAGGATTACAGGCGTGAGCCACCGTGCCCAGCTGGTTGGGGAATTTTAGACAGGGCAAGGCTGGGTTGTTAAGGGTGCAAGCAACAGATCAGTCTGAAGGAACAGGGAGTCTAGACTGGATGTGGAAGGAAGTGAGGCCCAGGCAGGGTAAATAGGGCATGTGAAAGGAATGAAAGTACAGCTGGTGAAGAGTAGGAGTAGCAGGAACAGGAGAGAGAGTGCTTAGAGAAGGGAGAGGAAACCATAGCAGCAGCAGTGTGCTGGTCAACATTCATCAGCTGGCTTTCCAGGGGAAGAGGCTTGATTGGTAGGTAGGGCTTGCTGCTTTCCATAGTGGTGGTGCAGATACTACCACTCTTACTTACCTAGCTGGCAGAACCCTGCCGCATGCCCTGGGCTACACAGCTGCTGGAGGCCAGTGCAGGACTCCAGTTCTACAGAAGTTCACACCCTCCTCTCTTTTCCTCCACACTTTGCCTCCCCTTCCAGCGAGGCTCCCTCACCTCCTTGAAGGTGCTCTGTGTTCAGGGGACTAAGTGATTATTTGACTCAGTGCCCAGGGTACCCAGACACCATTGCTCTTGCCACTCCTGAAAAAAAAAAAATGAGTAGCTTGTGAAACTATGCTGCTTTCCCCTTGGGGCTGGCTGTGTCTTAGGGCTGAGTTCCCTGACTATTGGTCTGTGGCCCGTTAGGGACCAGGCCGCAGAACTCTGCTGCTCCCCAGCCCCTTGGTCAGTGGAAAAATTGTCTTCCATGAAACTTAGGAACTTGGAGGTGGGGCAAGGACCTGCACAACAGGAAGAGAGCGGCAGGCGAGCAAGCAAAGCTTCATCTGCATTTACAGCCATTCCCCATTGCTGGCATCACTGTCTGAGCTTTGCCTGTCCCCACCCCATAGCTGTGGAACAATTGTCTTCCATGAAACTGGTTCCCAGTGCCACAAAGTTTGGGGACCACTACCTTAGGGCCCAGTGGAAATAAGTGGGCCCCCAGGGGAAGATTACTAAGTAGGTGCCTCTTTAAACAATCTTTTTGTTTTTCTAAATTCACCTTTATTTAGTAGGCGGGGAGGAAGGTAGGAAAAACACATGTCCTATTAACTAGATGTAACATTTACTACTTTATATTAAAAATAAATTATCTAGTTTTGTTAAGCATAGACAACTTCTTAAGTTTAAATTTTATATGGCAAAGTTAATCATTTATTTCTTGTCAGCTAGCTCTCAGTGGAGTGTAACTTACCTTTTTTGTACATTTCTGAAAAATACTCAGCCAGAGGCCACTTACAGGAGTTGGTTTTCTTATAAAAATATTTTTCCACATGAGGGCACTGTCTACTTTGAC
>RJWJ010039521.1:0-14440 GCA_004363605.1 Indri indri | reverse complement strand
TCAGCCTAGCTCACAGCAACCTCAAACTCCTGGGCTCGAGCAATCCTACTGTCTCAGCCTCCCGAGTAGCTGGGACTACAGGCATGCGCCACCATGCCCGGCTAATTTTTTCTATATATATTTTTAGCTGTCCAATTAATTTCTTTCTATTTTTGGTAGAGACGGGGTCTCGCTGTTGCTCAGGCTGGTCTCGAACTCCTGAGCTCAGGACGATCTGCCCGCCTCGGCCTCCCAGAGTGCTAGGATTACAGGCGTGAGCCACCACGCCCGGCCTGCATTATGCTTTTGTAGAGTTTCACTATATTTACCTTCACAAACACCAGAGTGTTTCATATTACCTATAACATAATCAATCAGTCTGAAAGATCAATTCGCTAACTGTTTCAGCCACAGCAATCTTCTGGAATAAATGTGCAGTGACTGACAGCAACAATTTTGGTATGGGTACTATAAAAATGGCAAAAACAAATAATTTTGCTTAAGTATCTTGAATAATTTCCACTCAGTAGCACTTGCAGAAACGCCAAATAGCGTCAATGAGCAGTTTGTGGATTTAACCATTTATGCATAGGACCGTATTGATTTTAACAAAAAAAGTAATAGTTTGCCAGTACTTCCATAAATCATGTTATAATCCTTCAAAGAGGCCATGACTCTGAATTGTAGGCAAATGTATTTTTAATTCAATTTATAAATGGTTTTAAATGACATAAACTATGCTCTAATAATCCTCTGGAACAAAAGTCTTAGAACAGGACATTAAAATGAGACATTTTCTGCATTGGTTTCAGTTAAGATCCAAAATCCAAGAACCAAATACTTGACAATTCTCCCCCCCCCAACATTTTTAATCAAAGTTCTAGGTCATCTATGCAAAACTTGCTTAAGAGTCTCTCAAAAACCAGTTTTGTGAGGCAGCATCACTTGAAGTAGTCAAAAAGGTTGGTCTAGGCAGAGAAATTATTGGGGTGGGGGATTGTTGAAGTGCTATAAATCCCTTTACTATTACCTCACCTCAAACCTTGAAGAAACTTTAGGGAAATCGCTTTGAAAGCTTGATGTAAACACTGATGCCTGAGGACACAATAGTTAATGTCTGATATGCATTTTAGAATGTCCTGTTCTAAAACCATTGTTTTAGTGGAGTTCTAGAGGATTATTAGAGCATAGTTTTTTTACAGTTGGTATTTTTTAAGCCATTCATAAATTGACTACAAAGTTATAGGTTGTGTTTCAGAACCAGCAGAGCAGAGAGAGGCACTGCTGGCTACATTTTCCCTGGGAGACTTAACTGTCTGTAAATGTTTCCCATAGACCAGACGAGGCAACTATGAAGAAAGAGCTTGCTAAAAGACATTTCAAATCCTGTCCAAGAAGTATGCATAAGGGAATGGAGTAATCACAACAGAAGGGATGAATTTCCAGATTTCCATGACCTAAGGGAGAAATATTATGCATATAGCCAGAAGAAAATGCATTTCCTGTATCATAGAAAATGTAGATGAACAATCCCCCTAAGCAGCGGTCCCCAACCTTTGTGGCACCAGGGACTGGTTTCATGGAAGACAATTTTTCCACAGAAGGGGGGTGGGGGGCAGTGGAGCTCTGCAGCCTGGTCCATGGCCTGGGGGTTGGGGACCACAGCCCATAGGGACCTCTGAGAAACACACATGTATTTCTGTCTTAATATGTTATTTTATGCTGTGGTAACAAACAATCCCTTAATTTTAATGCCTTAAAACCACAAAGATTAATTTCCTGCTCATGCAACATGGTTGTTACGGGTCAGTGGTGGGCAGAGTTTGGCTCTCTCATTGAAGTTTCAGTGATTCATGCTGAAGAACATTCATCATCTCTAAACTTGTGGACTACAGAGTCCAAAGGAAAACAAAGATCTCCAGAGACTTCCAGGCCAGTTCAGCCTACTAGTGACATTTGTCACTTCTGCTCACCATTCATTAGGCAGAACTGGTTATATGACCTCACCCAACCAGAGAAAGCCAGGAAGTTCAATCTTGTTAAGCACCCAGGAGGCAGACAGCCAGAAATTTTTGATAGTTTTCACATCTACTGTACCTAAGGTAAAACAACCACCCTAAGGTAAAACAAACAGTCACTAAAAAAGAAAGAGAGAGAATCCACCAAACTCGGAGGAAGCTTATCCCAGGTTATATTTATGTCAATTGAGTCAGACTTCACCTTTACCTCTCCTACCTTTCTGAGGCTTAAACCTGGAGGAGCCAGATGCAACCTCCTTGAACAGGACAGAAAGCATGAAAGTCAATTGGGGGAAACACAGGAGAGATTGACCAACTTCTCTTTTCCCCAATACAAGGCCAGCATAAAGCCACTAGAACTAAAGGGAAAACTTTTAAAATTAAATGAATTTAAGACTCCCTTGTGATATGAATGGGATGTAAAAGAAATGACAGTACTCACATTACAGGATTAGCAGCAATTGCAGAACATTTCACTTTCTAATAATAAGTAAATGATACCTGTGGCCTATCGGACGTTTTATTGACAAGCAAGAAAATATTTAGCCCCACACAGCAGATTTAAATGAAAAGTAGTGAAGGCAAAGTACAAAAATATCAGTTTGCTTAAATAAAAACACACAAATGAAAAAAAATAAAAATTTGTGCTAGGTGAAAGAAGTTTCAGCGAATGGTAACATCGGAAAATATTTCATATAACCAAAACTATTTCATATGACCAAGAGAATCTCAGAAGCATTACGATAAAAAGTTATTACAGAAATAGGAAAGAAGTTTAGAAATCAGGCTAGACTACCCTGGAGTTTTCTCCAGATACATGAAACCAAAATTAAAGATAAAAATGCTGTGAGAATGTGACTTAAGTCAAAAACACCTAGGAAAATACTCCACCACAAGAAATGAATGGCAGAAAATTTGATTAGACTCTGTAACATTGGCCAAATAGGAATGCTGGGCAGAGACGAAAAACATAATTTATTTCCAACAAATTAGATTTAGGCATAGAGCAATAACCCTTCATAGTATCAGAACACATTAATAGGAGAACTCCCAGAAGCAAACTACCATTAAATCAGTAACTATTTGATTTTTGAATTTTTCTCTGTCAATGATACACAAAATATCAATGAAGAAAATAGAATGTAAGTGCCTAAAGAGGTCAAATATTCAAAATAAAAAAGTAAAATACTGATTGTTTTATGTAAATTGGCTATAATTTGAAGAGAGCGTAAAAATTGCTTCATATTCAGAAACAAAGAGTTGCTCAACAATCTTCAATCTAGATCTAAATAGCTACATGAAAGTTACCAACTGAGCCATCTAAAACCAGGTCTTTCAACTACAGTAGTATGATTTGTATTGTTATCTTTGTTTCATAACCTATGAAATCAAATTTATATTATATGAAAATTTTAGGATATTACATTACAAAAAGGCAGTGAACATAGAAAGAAAGAAATTTCAAGTTCATTGGTTCATTGGTTTTGCTTTTCTGTACAAACTCCCCATTTTGTTTAGAAAAGTGATTCATTTTATCACACTAAAAGAATTTTATCAGTGGCTTTTAATTATATACTTAATACATGAATGACTTAATTTGTATAGGCACTGAGTATACAAGTTGATTTCATATCTATGATCTATCCTAGCATCATAAAGTCCATGTAAGGTATGCAGAGAAGAAAAGTGTTACTGCCCCTATTTTATACATTAGGAAAATAACACTTCAAGAGATTAAGAGATTGTCCAAGGTCCAGTGACTACCAATCAATGGCACATTTAGGATATGAAACTACATCTTTAAACTTTTAATCATTGCAAATTACTTACTTTATCAATTGGAAATAGCATTACTATGGTTTTGGATACAATTTTAAACTGCCTAAATATTCTAAAAATCACATTTTAATACATTCCAAAAATATTTACTAAGAACTGACTATGTTTAGCGTTATTTTTATAAATGGTGATAAGATATAATTCTCACCTTCCTGGACCACATGGTTTGGAAAGATATACAGGCCAAGGAATAAAAATAATAATATATTAAATAATACATATAAAAACAGAAGCTTGTAAAAGTAGAGAGATCTCATTTTTACCAAGGCTTCTGGAATGAGAATATGAGAGTCGTGTAGTCTTTAAAGGATGAATATAGGAAGTTGCACAGATGATCTGGAAAAGGCTACTTCAGTTGTAGGAATCCCAATGTGCAAAGTCATGGAGCTATATTAAAAAATGGAGTGGTTATATTAATAAGTACTAGATTATTTTACTTTTAAATACTGTTTCCAATTTCTAAAAATTAAATATGAATTATTAATTAAATTCGTTAGCACTTTATTCTTATAAAGCAATTCCTACACTTGATGTATCTGTATTCTTTATTATCCCACAAGCAGAGCTAAATGAAAAGTTGGATAATAACCCTCCCAAAATGCAAATAACTTCCACAGTTTTTTACTATTACTACTGACAATACCTTTGATTATCATCAATATGCTAAAATTGTAATCTGAATTATTAATCTTTATTGCATCAAACTCCACACCTTCTCTTACATTTTACTCTAACACAAGCATTAAACCTTCCTTTTTGAGCCAGCTAGTAAAACATTTAGCTTTAATCTCCTAATCTCTCAATAAAATTCACAGTACATGCTCCAATGGATTGATGAAAAGGATTAGAAACTTTGGATCCAAAAGAACAGTCATAAAATCCACCTTAGCTGTCACCCAGACCTAACTATTTTGGTAGGCTACATGAACACCTATAAATAACACGCAACCTGACTTCAAATTATACCACAAGACTATAGTAACCGAAACAGCATAGTACTGGTGTAAAGGTAGAGACATAGACCAATGGAATGGAATAGAGAACCCAGAAATCAAATCATATAGCTACGGCCAACAGATTTTCAACAAAGCAGACAAAAACATACACTGGGGAAAGGACACCCTATTCAATAAATGGTGCTAGGATAACTGGATAGCCACAAGCAGAAGAATGATGCAGGATCACTATCTCTCGCCATATACAAAAATTAACTCAAGATGGATTAAAGACTTAAATGTAAGGCCTGAAGCCATAAAAATTCTAGAAAAAAATGTAGGAAAAACTTTTCTAGACATTGACTTAGACAAAGAATTTATAAGTAAGTCACCAAAAGCAAATACAGCAACAACAAAACAAATAAATGGGACTTAATTTTAATTAAACTAAAAAGTTTCTGCACAGCAAATAAAATAATCGACAAAGTAAATAGACAACCTATAGAATGGGAGAAAATATTCACAAACTATACATTCAACAAAACACTGATATCCAGAATTGACAAAGTACTTAAACAAACTGGCTAGAATAAAACAAATTACCCCACCAAATCATGAACAGACTCTTCTCAAAAGAAGATAGACAAATGGCAAAAAAAAATATGAAAAAATACTCAACATCACTAATTATCAGGGAAATGCAACTTAAAACCACAATGAAATACCACCATATTCCTGTCAGAATCACCATTACTAAAAAGTCAAAAAACAATAGATGTTGGTGCAGCTATGGTGAAAAGGGAACACTTACACACTGTTGGTGGTTATGTAAACCTATACAACTGCTATGGAAAACAGTATGGAGATTCCTCAAAGAACTAAAAAGTAAACCTACCCTTTGATCCAGTAATTCCATTACTGGATATCTACTCAAAGAAAACGAAGGCATTTTATAAAAAAGACACCTGCACCAGAATGTTTATCATAGCACAATTCACAATTGCAAAGATATGGAATCAAACTAAGTGCCCATCAACTAATGAGTGAATAAAGAAAACACACGCACATATACATACCGTGGAGTACTACTCAGCCACAGAACGGAATGAAATAATGTCTTTTGCAGACACTTGGATGGAACCAGAAACCATTGTCCTAAGTGAATTATCTTATGAATGGAAAAACAGATACCACATGTTCTCACTTACAAGTGGGAGCAAAATGAAGGACATGTATTGGAAACTAAGAAGTAGGGGAGGATAAAAATCTACCTATAAAGTATAATGTACACTACTCTGGTTACAGGTACACTGAAAGCCCTGACTTTACCTTGATACATTATAATTTATCTGTGTAACAAAAAAGTTGTACCCCCTAATTTTAAAAAAATAAAAATAATAATAATAATGTTTAGAATTTATTTCATTTCACATTTATTTCATCAATCTTGCTCATATATATTTAAGTATAATTAATGACAAAATACTTCATATTTTTATGATGATTATAGTTTCTTTGCCAAAGACTATATTTTTATTGAAAGTTTATGCAGTATCCTGTGAGAAGAATCTTGAATTGAGAGCCAACCATATATGCAAATGTTTCCATCTTAATTTGAGCATCTACCAAAACAAGATCACTAACTCATGAATATGTTCCAGCATGCTCTCCACTGATTACAATCAAAAAGTTCTTTAGGAAAGAAAAGGCAAGGGACTACCATCAATCTACTTCAGTTAGGTAGAATGAGATAAAAAAAAAAAAAAATCAATTAAAACCATATACAGAAAGACAAAATAATCTTCTATAGGCTTCAATGTTTAAGGATATGTTAGGCATCTACTTGGAGGCAATGTTTTGGAAGGAATGTATTCAAGACATGGGTAAACAGGCTAGACAGTTAAAGTCACTCATGGAGAAGATCCAGGACAACATCTGTGATGCACATGTGTGCTAGGCCCCAGGTCTCTTATCCAAACAATGCACCTCTTTTGCACCGCTGCCCCAATATTGCCGCAAAAATAAACTCTGTCACGATTCTCTAACCAGGAATCCAATCACACTAATGTTACCAAGACATGTGTGACTTTTATTGAAGATTCGGAGCCACAGGAAGCATGGTCACTGCATAGAATACAACATTGTAACTTAAAAATTCCATTTGATGTCTTTACTCTCAAGTCTTTTCTAGTCCCTGGCCACTTAATTCTCTTTCCTTTTATCTGCACAGCACTTAGTCTCACTCTTCTTTTCTCTCATTTCTTGTGCTACATAGCTTACTACTTTTTCAAAACCTTACATGTAAGGGAGCCTGAGGAAGTTCTTTGCATATTATATATTTCTGTAATATTAAATATTTTTATGGTACAAATTGTTTTACTTTTGTAATCAGACAAAAAAGAAAGAAATAATAAAAAAATACATACAAAGAAAAGAGCTTCACTTAGACTAAATAAATGAACAAGGATATGGCTTACGCAACTGTGAAATCCCAAGCACTCAGAATAATGCATTTGTTTCACAGTATGTACCTAAGGAATGCTGATAATGATGGGAATTATTCAATGTAAGAAAAGAGTGTAACAATAACAAAGATGAAGTTAGTGTGATAAGGCAGTACAGTATGTATTCCTTGAGTTTATTAGATATGAAAGGGAAATTAGGTGAGGTAGGAAAGACGAATGGTTTGGATTAGTCTATTATAAATAATATTTTGCTACTGAGTGCTCACTAGGTATCAGATACCTCTTAGAAAAATCTTCCTGTCCCCCTCCCAATCCTCATGGGTAAATCCCTATCACTTAACTTTGTTTCTTTACATAATTCTTTACACAATTTCTCATTAAGTATTTAGTTGCTTTTAAGTTCTTTCTCTCTTTAGCCTGTAAATCTCTCAAAAGGCAGGATTACATCTGTCCCCTTTCCTTTCCACAGACAATACACGACACAGGACTTACTCCAGTGCTGAACACAAGGGAGGTACACAATAAACATCTGTTGAGTGAATCAATCGATCCACCATAGACTAAGTATTGTTCTACAACCACATTTTCCTCCTTAATAATACATCTTGGAGATTTTCCCATGATGGTATTTAAAGAACTATAACTTTCCATTTACCTTCTTATTAAACCAGAAATATAGTTAGCATACACTATATAAGTATACCAAAGTTTGTTTAACTATTTTCCTATTGGACATTTGGGTTATTTCTTTCAATTATTTAATAAAATTGTGTTTAGGCAGTTTTGCTCCTTCCTTTCCAATCTGTCTGCCTTTTTGAGTCTTTTTCTTGCCTTATGTCATTGGTTAGGACTTACATTATAAATGTTGAGAAGAAGTGATGAGGGCATACATTCTTGCCTTGCTTCCAACTTAGAGGAAAAGCATTTGGTATACTATGTTCCTCCTCTACAATTTCCTGGAAGAGTTTGTATAAAATTGGTATCTAAATAATAATTTCATCCTTAAATGTTAGGAAGATTTTATTAGTGAGGTCATTTGTGCCTGGGGTTTACTCTGTGGGAAGATTTTGTTTTGTTTTGAGTTTGTGGTGTTTTTTATCAGCTAGTTTGTTATATAATTTATATACTACAAAATTTACTGATTTATGTGAATTAACCAATTTTTAGTAAATTTACAGATTTATGCAACCATCACTGCAATCCAATTATGGAATAGTTCCTTCACCCCAAAAGAGTCCTCATACCTGTTTGCAGTTATTCACCATCCCCACTACTAGTGCCAGGCAAATGTCATACTACTTTCAAATTCTATAGATTTGTTTTCCTGAATATTTCATATAAATGGAAGCATACAATATGTGATCTTCTGTTTCTGGCTTCTTTTAGATAGCATAATGTTTTTAAGATTTATGCATGCTGTAGCATATATCGGTATTTCATTCCTTTTTATTGCAGAATATTATTCTACAGTATGGATATACCTTATTTAATTTATCCACTCACTAGGCATTATGATGTGGAAAGGTTTTAATACAAATACAATTTCTCTAAAAGATAATAGAGTCACTCAAGTTATCTATTTCTTCTTGCGTATTCATCTCTTTGTAGATTCATGGGAATACTTCTGAGGATAAACTCCTGAAAGAGGAACTATAAAGCTAATTATTATGAACATCTGTAATTTAATAGATATTTAAATAATTATTATATAAATTACACTCCAGATGGGTTGAACCAGTTTATAGTAATACCAAATATATATGTCTATTTCCCGACTCCATTACCGACCAACACAAGAAGTCTATCAGTGTCACCGTCTTTGCTCCAACTCATCAGCAAAGCTATCTCACCACTGTGTTAATTCGCATTGTTTTGATTATCAATGAAGTTGTATACTTATTCTTCAGTTCTATGGTATTATACTCGCTATCAGCCCAGTTTCCTCCCCCTATATGAATCTTTCCCAGACTACTCTCACTTCACTCAATTCTGAATTGCCTAGAGACACAACTCTTGTGTTGTTATTTTGTATAGCCTTGTGAACAACAGATACTTAACAAGCATTTTCTGAATGACGTATTCGCTTATTTATTTATTTCAGGATATTATGGGGGTACAAACATTTTGGTTACATATTATGACTTTGCCACACCCAAACCATGATTTGAGGCGTGCCTTTTCCCCCTACCATGCTCACCATGTTCATTAGTTGTGAGTTTACCCACTCCCAACCCCCCAAATCCCTGAAGAATATTACTACCGCGTGAGCACCATGGTGTTGATCAGTTAGTGCCAATTTGATGGCGAGTACAGCCTATTCTTCCATTCTTGTTAACACTGACTTTTATATTCTCTGTTTAACAAGGTCATAGATTCTTAAGAATAAGGACTGATTCACATAAACCATCACATTCTGACTGTCTAACAAAAAATTACTTTTATGTCAATAAATATTTGCATATTAATTGATATGAATTTTACTGAGACCAAAGCTAGGGTTTTAGCATTACCTGTGAATGAAATTGCATAAAGAAAAACTATTGGTAATCCATAATCATATACTTAACCAGCAAGTGACAGTCATGACATATCCTTACAAGAACTGTTTTCTGCAGGTTTTTTATACACGCACATAAGCGTGCAGGAAGAATGTAAATATAAATGTAGCATATATAAAGTACAGAATATAGAAAGGATATGTAGCATGTATGAGCATATGTATATATATTATATTACATAAACATATAAAAGTCAAATAAAAAATGTTAAGAAGATAAAGTTGCTTTCCTTTTGAAAAATGAAGCCCGCCGATTCAAAATCAACATTTATCACAGGCACTGTTGTTGGCTCCCCTGGTACACCAGGAGCAATACAGTTTTTATGCTAATTATTTCTCTTCATGCTGGCTACTAGATAGATATCTTGCAGCTAACCATAGTTACATTATAATAGAATAAGATTACATGAAGACAAAAAAATCCCGTTATGCAGTCCAATTTAGAATCCATTTCAAAAACTCTATGGTGCTACACCTGGAAACTGAAATGTGCTGGGAATCTTAGATTTTTGCATATATTTCTGTTACACTGAAACTTGGTCATTATTTTTGTAAAGACAATAATTCTCTCTTTATAGGCAATTTGATATTATGTTCTATTATATCTGCAACAACAAAAAATGTAATTTGTTTTCTAGCCCAGGTTCCTAGGTTTACATTTAGTCTTATTTATTTTATTAGAGAAAATACACTCATAGGTTATATTGACAACACCAAAACTCTAGGGAAGGAAATAGTATTCAACTTACCCTTGCAACCCAGGAAGACAGGCTGTTCTTAATATTAACTAGTGAAAACATTTACAAAAGTAACAAAATTGATTCTAGTCAAATCCTAGCAGGCCTAATATTTTATCGAAAGAGCATATAATTATTTCAATGGGGCTTTTAAAGTTTTATTAAATCCATAAGTTATTTACTATCTACCATTTACTTTTTTACCAATTCACATGACAAACAATAACTTATAACTAATACTATTGGCATTAAAGCCACTAAAAGAAAATAGGACAAATGGACTGTCAGTGATCCTGGGAAAATTTGGCTGAAAAATACTAAGATACTATATTAGGTATATGTTCAACTTCTTAGATTAAACCACTGAACCAACATTTCACTAGCTAAACATTTTTAAAGGGTTCAAAGAAATTGGGTAACTGACTTGACAATAATGAAAGCAATGACAGCTGCCACATGCTTTATTTTAAGGATATGCATGAGGAAGGAATACGTAGACTCACTAACCATAAACAACAAGGACTCTATTGAAACTATTTTTAAAAAATATTTTACTCTCCTTTTCTTTTGGCTCTTCTTTGTCATCATAACTCTTTAAGAACAGCCCAAATGCCAGGATGGACTTTTATGTCCCACACCGCAAGCATTGCAAGATTGCCGTGCAACGTAAAATTTGTGGCATAGTAATAACTTTGAGAAAATCTTCTCCCATACACACATATTAATTTAAATTTGATTTTCATGTCACTTATTAATAGCTTGTCTGGAAAAGAAATCCTCTCATCCAAAGCATATCAAAATCCATGCTTAATTATGGAAGTTTTACAAGTATTCTTTGGATATATTTCATTTATTCTTTTATCAAGTGCTATAATGCCTGGCATTTACTTGGTACTTGAAAGTTTTGTTTTTTTCTTTTTCCAAAGTTTAAACCTAAGTGAGATCAAATTTTAAACACAAGAATAGAATGAGTAGATATTAAATAATTGCGTTGTACAAAAATCAATACTGAGCCTTAGAAAAATTAGAGAACTATTCAAAAGTGACACTGTTAGTAATAGGAAACCTAAATAGAATTCAAGTCTTCTTATGTCAGATCCAGTGCTTTTTCTACTTATTCATGCTGCCTCCCAGTGGTACTGAGTTAGTCTCTCTTGGGAGATTTTTAGAACCAAGATTTTCTCTCTGAGGACATTCAAGAACCATTTAATAACTGTATTTGTTGAGTGACATATTTTTTTAAAAAGTAACTTTTATTAAGGTTTAGATGGAGGTAAGTTTTTCTAAAATGGGTTACTAATTTCTGCACAAGTAGTACACTGGCAATTGTGAGTCAATTATTTGCTTAATACAAATATTTCCTATTCGATTACCTCAGCCAATTTACACATGGAAAGACTATTAACTACATGAAAATAAGTCAATCAAAGCACAAATGCACCATTTCCTAGGCAGTCTGTCTATCTCCAGTGACTAACTATCCATGTTTCCATACTTCCCAGAAACAAAAGCAAGTGGAGTTGCAGCCAGAACCAAGAGGCACTCACAGTGTAAGAGATGAGGGTCAACTGATGACTGGGACACCGTAAAACATCAAACTCATCTTCTAGTGGAGTTTTTTTTGGTATAAAATTCAAAAATAAATACAACCATTTTAATCTTTTAAAACAACTTCCCATTTAAAAATAAATTATGAAGTGATAATTATAAAATAAGCATAAATTAGTATGGATTTCATTATGAAGGAAATATTTTAACCAAAAAAGAGAGTAGGAAGGAAAAGAAGGAATGAAGGAAGGAGGGAGGAAAGAAGGGAGAGAGGGAGAAAATATTAGAAGAATAACAAAAAAAAAGTCATAGAGGTATATGTAACTAGATGGGTAAGACTGATAGCTGGAATTGAACCTGTCTCTCCTATTCTCCTTTCATTTCTTTATCCAATGTCTTTTTAAAGCTTAATTTGTTTTTTTTCAGGAAATATGGTCTTTTATGTTTAAATACTTCTTAAAGTTCTTAATATCAAAGTAGCCCCTAAACCATAAAGGTTAAGAGGCTTGGTGGCATCTTTCATCAAATTATAAATGAAGTACTCATAGATTGGTTGAGGACTATGATAAAGAGAGCAACATATGCGTAAATTCAGAAAACTGATTTTTTTTTTTAATTCTAACATGCTGCCTTAAGGATAAAACACAACCAAATTAGAGAATCAGTAACTGACAAGCCTGTTTGCATATAGTGACCTTCTCTCCTTGTACTACAGGAAAACATTTCCACCTAGAGTTCTTTCACAGAATATCTAGAGACCAAATGAAATCAACCATAATGACTACCAGAGCCAGATAATAATCAGTTTTCAATTGAAGCATCAAGCCAATTAATATGTGACAACTTCCTATCACTTCTTATTCTTAATATGAAGTTTCAGAGGACTCGAATGGTTTTCAGGTCCATGGTATCCCTGGAACATTTCAATGTTATTCTCTTAAAAACATATATATTAGAGAGGAAAAAATCTTTAGAGATGACGTCCTAAAACTGAATTTGACATTACAAACCAGCCTCAGCAGTTTGATTCAATTAAATGTCAAGAAACATTGTCCCTTATGTATCATATACATAGATTCTTTATTATACTAGCAGATCTTCCTTTGGTTTTCAAAGTGTCTCAGAAAGATGATTGAGCCCTCAATATGTATTTGTTTTGGTTAATTCAATTCAACAAATAAGTGATTTGTGTCTATATATGCAGACAACTATATTTAGATGAGTAACTATCATTTTTTCACATCATAAAAATTTCTAAACAGTATATCTTAAGAACATAAATCATCCTTTTTGGGATTTCAGCAAGATATATATTCTTGCCTTCCACACAGAGCTACATCCAATGCAATACATGAATGACAAACCTTATATAAATCGTCCCTGATATGATACTACGTGTTATTCTGGAATTAAAAAAAAAACGATAAATTGTCCTGCTTCCGTTTCTGTTAAATTACATGTATTATATAAAAATACTAGCATATATTTACCTTAATCAAAAATAATAGATGCCCTACACATAAATGATAACCAAACGACTTCAGCCATCATCAATAGGCAATCCATTCCATTTAAATTCTTAAGGTGAAATACTTGATAGTATCTCACAAAACATTTTACTGATTTTCAACAGGAAGTGCTTCATCTTTTTCTTCCTCACACTCCAACAGTATTGGAAGTAATGCACACGCTACTGGGTGATGATGATAGCACACTTAAGAACATCTCCTTCTTTTAAAACGTTAACCACTGCTTCCCATTTCTGAAAAAATATTTTTCACTCTTTTAGCATGTGGCCCAATATTTCAAAAATGCTGGATCTTGGCTTTTATTCAGTATTCCTAGAATATTCCATGCCCCACTGTCATTTTTTGTCTTCCTTCAGTATTATTCTGCAGGTTTAATATCACAAGTCGTGTTTGTAAAGAGCCACCTTTTTAGAAGACCCTTAAATTGCATTACTGAGTGTAAAATGACCACATACGGTATGCTCAAACACAACACGGCACACTAAAAAACATACACATTCCTGCCTGTGTGACAGACACGGGTAATCACAGCAAGCAAACACAATAAGCACTCTTTTTTTTCTTTTTCTTTTTTTGGTTAGACACAACCATCAAACATATTCAGTGCCCACTGTGCCCAAGGCAGTACCTAGCAGAGATAATATTTGTTAGTGGCTTGAGCAAACTGGATTATGTCAAAGACAGTGTGAAATGTGAAACGAATCTTACTTCATCAAATAATCCGAACTCCAAGGCCATTTCCCAGCACTCCGCCCCCCCCCACAAACACACAAGCTTAACTTCACCCGCCTTCCTCCCCTGATGTTCCAGCCATGACTTCCTTCTCATCCTTC
>RJWJ010039520.1:0-14421 GCA_004363605.1 Indri indri | reverse complement strand
AAAGAAAGGCGAAGGAGGCTGCCCTCCATGGGATGTCAGAGCTCTACTGGGGGAGGGGGATAATGTCACTGTCATTAAGATGTTATGGGGATTAAAAAATATGGAAAGCACAATGTTCAGCACAGAGTATGAAAAGTCCATGGGGCAGGGATTTTTAGGTATATTGTTCACTGCTGTAGCCTCAGTACCTAGATGGCCATGTAATAAATGTTCAATTACATTTGACAAATGGATAAATATCAATATTAAGCCTCTACTCAATAACTGGAATTACGATAAGTTAAAGGAGTTAGAGAAAACCAGTAAAAAGGAAAATCAGAAAACAAGAGCGTCCTGAAAGCCAGAGGAGAAGAACATTTAAGATGTACCAATCAGACTGAGCACACAAAATTGGCTCGCTCCTTTCTTAGGAGCTCTTTAAGGTATCGGTATTGATACATCAAAACTTAAAGGGGAATAAATGGCATCAGTGAATCAAAACTGGCAAATCTGAGAAGACATAAAGCAGATGTGATCATATTGACAAGACCAAGAAAAACTACAAACCACAACGAGCACAGTGGAAGGCTACGGTGTCAATGCATTTATTGTCGGAAGGCAATTCTCCACTTTTCTCTTGCATTTCTGTCCATCTTGTGAGGGAAGAACTGACTGCCTTTGTGTGTGACTATCTTTTCAAGGATATTTGTACAGTGGAGAGACTTGGGAGATAGATTGTGTCTCCCTCTGGAGCAAAGAGCAGTTGCCCTTGCAGCGGACTCCTCTACATACTATTCCGGTGGCTTCCGCATCTGAATGCACGGCAGGAGTCAAGTGTGAAACATTTGTACTTTTCCGTCCCATAAACGCCGAGGGATTAGCCAGGGGAGGAAGTGCAGCACGTAAAGCACTAGTCGAACACGTATGTTGTTTCCCAGCCCTTCTCCCTGTCTGTGGTCTAAGCAAAATAGAATCTTAGGAGAAAGGAAATCACAGCCTTAAGGAATTACAGGTAGCAGGGTAGTTAGGAGAAGCAGCATCTCAATACAACCAACAGCCACATGTGGCCAGTGAAGGAAGCGAACAGTGCTCCGAGAGCCCAGCTCCTCTAGCCACTGTGACTGTGACTGAACCCACTGCACAGACTGGTGGCACCTGGTATGAGGTCCTGGCATTACCAACACCTTCCTTTCCACCCCACAGGGACCTCAGGACCCAAATCAATTCACATTCATGTGCAAGGCCTCCAGGTACTCCCAAGGGAAGCTAAACTCTTTAGGGCTATTTATCACCAAGGAGTGCAGTCAGGAGTTTATGCCCCCTGACATCTAAAGCTTTCACCATAGAGGAGATCCTGTCGGTTACCAGGTCAGAAGCCTCACCGCCAACAGTCCTGACTATGGTGTTACCAAACCTCTGCCTGCACAGGGGGCTGAGAAACCCTCACAATATAAAAGGGCCTTCCCATGAGCCTTCCCAAGTAAAAGTTCTTGGGTCTATGGGGACAGATTCATGCTCAATTTCTCTGGCAGTCAAGGAAATCTGCTGTCTCTTAAGTCCTCTAAAGGAGGCCCAATACCTTACTGGACTCTTTGGGTACAGGTGACAGTAAGTGCCTCACTTCGGCATTCTACTCGGTACTTTATATTGGTTCATCTACAACACAGACCCTTTGAGTGCAGCCCAAACAAGGAGGCCCCACTGGAAACCGTCCACCAAGCTGCGGCACGCTCCTAGCCTCTGGGGCTCCACTCCTCACTGATGACCTCTGAGCTGCAGGTCCCTGTGACTGAGGATTTTATCAGTCGGAGCACTGAGTGAACAGAGGTAGTCTCCAGCCAGCGGCATCCCTTAAGGATGTGGATCCATCACCTCCCTGATGTGGCTACCAGGTACATCCCTCTTAAAAAGCAGCTGTGAGCTTGCTGCTGGGCTCTTGTTAAACTGCCTGACCCATGCAGGCCTTGTGACTCTCTGGCCTGACATTCCCATCCAGGGAGTAGAGCAATTTGGACTCAATAACTATCAAGGTGGAAAAGGCCCAATAAGCCTAGCTTGTCAAACAAAAATGATACACTCAAGGACCAGCCAGGCTTTTCCCAGTGGCATCTCAGATTTACAAGAAAAAATATAGCTACCCCTCCGGGGAAAACTTTACTCCTACTCTGGCACCTAAAGCAAAGTCATTGGGTCATGCAGCTCTCAATTTATAGAAGTCCCTCTAAATTGCCTGAGTGTGGTTCATTGATGTGGTTCAGCTAAGCCAAACCCCTCTGTCCACTGGGCTGCTGCAGTTGTTCAACCTTAACACCAGCTATGCAGAAGTGAAAATAGATATAGTGCCTCTGCACAGCAGCCAAAGCTCAAAGCCAATCTCACAGACCTGGCCAATATTTGCCTTGATGAACCTTATTATATTTTCACTGGCTATTGAACTATTAGCAGTGTTCTATCTCAGGCTGGCCTCATCCTGCTGCTTGGAGTATTACTGATGGTACCCTTGATTAAATTCTGTATGAGACAAATTGAACAGATTTGGTCGGAGCCTCTGTCAATCTGATTAATCAGAGTAGCTGACAGAGCGAGGTATTCATGTGAAAATTCATCAGAAGCCAAGACAATATAGAAACAAGTGTAGATGCTGTCGGGAGGTAATTCTCCATGGGTCTCTCCTGTTTTTGCATCTTCTAAGTAACGTATTGTTCCAGACTACCTTTGTTACAGACTATCTTTTCAAGGGCAGTTTGGAAAACAGAGGAAGTGTTACCTCTGGAGCAAAAAGCAGCCATGCTTAATAAAGATAATGCCTCCCTCCAGAATATTTACTTCTCGTTAAGAAAAACTGGAGATTCATAAGCTCTGAGTTTCTCTCTTGCAACCCATAGGTGTTATCTGACCCTCTTTGTATCATCCCATGGGAAATAAGGTCCAGAAAACACCCCAAAATGCTAATCCTCCGACTGCTACTGCTGTGAGTGATCAACTGTCCTTCTCTGACTCAGGAGTCTCATGTCTTCTACTAGTATCCACGTGAGCTTGCAAGTGGGGTGAAATCTGAAGCTGTTCACAGCTCTTCATATTTATAGCACCATACACACACATACACACGCGCGCACGCGCGCGCACACACACACACACGTAATTTATCATACTTTTAGGCACAAGAATGAGCTGTATATAACCACTTGTGAAACCCCATAGAAGAAAAATATTAATAAATTCAGTAAAGAATGCTTCCTATACCCCTCTACTCAGCCCTTCCCCCTACCCACAAATATCATCAATATTTGCAAATGCTCAATTTTATTACCTGTATCCATGCCATTTGAACTTTATAAAATTTCTAATATTTTACTTTCAACTATGAAATGAACAAGAGTAACATCAAAGAGAGTTGAGGAATACTAGTAAATTGACTACAAAAGATTTTATTTCAAAAATTTTAGGGAATAAAAGCACTGACACCTAAAATACTGTCTCTTGGGAATTTGTAGTTGTTTTAACACCAATGTTTCTCGAAATCTAATACTCTAGTTTATGCTATAAATACTGTATCGGCAGAGGATAAATATAGGAGTTGCATTTCTGAAATGTTTAAGAATACCATGGTTTATAGAAACAGTAAACCTGTCAGAAGAATACATATTCAGGCTTGCGGGTAGAAAACATATGTCTATGTCAACAAGATTGCTGAAAATGACAGCTGATTTCCTTTCCTTCCGTAAGACAATATCAACTACCCCATAAAGCACAAGATACTTTTGTTCACATCATAAACTACCAAGTCAGAATACGTGCATATGAGTGTAGCCATGGAATAGGTCTCAGTAAATGTCAGTTATCGTCATCATAAATTTTAACAGTTCATTACAAACAAAGCCCAGGAACAAGATTCAAAATTACATTATTTTAAAGATAGGTCATCATCCATGATTCATTTCTGTACATAAGTGAGGTAGGGGGCTACTGCATAGTAATAACTTTTAAACTGCATAAGAAAAAATGATGTTCACATTCTTTGAGAATTTTTTCAACATAAAGTCAACAAAAACATAACTGAAGTAAATCTCAGACATCGTATCATTTCATCTGTAAATATTTCAACATGTATCTCTAAAAGTAAGAGTTCTTCTTAATAAAAAAGAAACAAAATCGCACCATTATCACTTCCAAAGCAATAAATATTGCTTAATATTAATATCAAATATCCGATGTGTTCAAATTTCCTCTATTGTCACAAAAAAATTCTTTTTATACTTGGCTCATTCAAATAAAGTCCACATATGTCTCTTAACTGTTAATACAGATTCCCCTTCAATTTTTTTATTGTTTTTCTTGCAATTTCTTTGTTGAAGGAACTAAGTTGTTCCACATTATGGATTATGCTGATTGTTTCCAATGGTATCATTTGGTATCTTCCTCTATTCCCTGAATTCCTTGTAAGCTAACAGTTTCTGTCTGTTGTTTTGCCTCCCAGCTGTAAATCCACTCTTCCTTGCCAGCTCTGCAATAGTGGAGCTGACTCCTTAGTGAGCTGCCCCAATATAAGACTTTGTCAGTAGGAGGCGGTGGAAGGAGGGGCCGAAGGAAGGGATTTCTCTTTCTGGTTCTAGTGTACTTGTTTCACTGTGCTTCAGCGCAGTATGTGATTATTTTCAGCCATGCTAAAAAGCTAGCATCAAGCAGCATCTTCCAATGGATGGCTTCCCCAGGTATATCCCTCAGGGAGCTTCAGAGATCAGTGCCAATAGCAGGGCACCTCACTGTTACCAGCTTCCCAAAGCACAATACCACACCTGGGCAGCAAGTAGCAATATCTGCCACCTCCCTTTGGATGGCCTCCCTGGAACCCCCCAGTACCCAACGCACCACCCTCAAATGACTTCACAGCAGAATGGCAGTGAGTGGGGCATCTGTGAATGGTTTTCCACTGACACCCCACCATAAGGTGTCTCTGAAGAAGAGTGCCACCAGGTAGGTACCTCCATTTGAACAAATTCTTCTCTCACCTCCATCCCAGATAGTAAATTAAATCAGTAAATTCATAGTCATTGCACCTTTCTGTGGATAGCTTCCTCAGCACTCCCAAGAATAGATTTCCCGCCAGCCCAGAACCTCAGCCAACTTTCCCATGCAGTGAGCCCCAGCTGCATGTGGGCTGGAATCTCAGCCCTGGGAATAGGTGGCGTCTTCTTTGGACACTTTTCCTCAGTCACAGCAATGGTGACTGCTCTCCACATATCTGCTATTCCTGTATTTCTTTGCCTCTTATTAGCCATCCACTTACTCCAGTCTCCTGTTAATAATGCTTTAGATAAAACTTTCCATTTTCTAATAACTGTATGGTTTCTGTCCCTTATTTGGACCATGTATTTATATACTCAGTTAAATCTAGAGTCTTGATCAGATTCAGCCCTTTTTAATAAGTCAGGTTGAGCACATCCATCAGTAGTCAAAAAAGTCTACATTTTTTTGTTGATGTTGTTATGTTTATAATCTACACATCCACCATTTTATTAGGGGTTGAAATTCTAATTCTACTGTTACCCATCGATTCTACCATTATGCATTAGGAGCTGGTGAGACTGTAATTCTATCTGCTTCATTTATTACTTGGAATATCTGAGTAAAGAGAAATTTCCCCATATCAATTATTTGTTTACCCTAATATTTAACATAAAAATGACAGGATAAACACTTCGTTCTTTTTCCCTTATATACCCGTCATTTGGGGGAAGTTCCTTTGAGTGTGTGTCATATTTTTAGCCATAGAGAAAAGACACTGTAGTAAGGAGTGACAATCAGACTGACAACTGACTCTCAGCAGCAACACAGGAAGCTACATGGCAGTGAAATGCTATGAAGTATCCATACCTCAATACCCAATAAAATGAATGAGATTAATATAATGAATAACAGTTAACAAAAGTCTCTTTCCAATGAATGAACTCTCTTACAAGGAATACTTCTAAAAGATATATACTTCATGGATAAGGAAAATGATCCTAGAAGGAAGGTCTGAAAGGCAAAGGAGTACAAAAAGAGGTAAAAAATAAATGAATAAATAAACACAAATAAATCTAATAAATAAATCTAAATTAAACTTTTATAAACAATTATACTGATATCTAATCTGTCGGGTAAAAAAGTAACTGATGTAGCAACTAAGAGTAGTTTGAGTGGGAGGAGGGGATCCCAGAATTTAAGAGGAAGGTAAATATAATGATTAACTTTATACTTCAAGTCAAACATGCAGGCTAGGAATTTTAAGACAAAGACAAAAAGAATATACACATGGCATATATAACTTCCCAAAAGGTAAAGATGAAGCAAACGAAATAAGATAACAACAATTGAAATGTAACAACAAAGCACCTAGAGGGGAAAGAATACAGAGGAGGTTTTAAGAAAATCATATTTGACACCAAAAGCATATTATATAACAGGAAAAATTGGTAAATTAGACCTTGTCAAAATTAAAAACTTTTACTCTGTGATACATCCTGTTAAGGAAGATGAAAAGACAAGCTACAGACTGGGAGAAAATATTTGAAGACCACATACCTGATAAAAGATTTATATCTAGAATATAGAAAAACCTCTCAAAATTCAAAAATAAAAATAATCCAACTAGAAGTGAGTAAAACACATAAACAGACATTTCGGCAGAAGATATATGGATGGCAAACAAGCATGTGAAAAGATGCTCATCATTAGCTATTAGGTAATGCAAATTAAACCACCATGTGTTACCACTACACATCTATCAGAAAGGTTAGAATAAAAGCAGTGACGGCACCTAATGATTGGGAGGGTGTGGAGAAACTAGATTGTTCATACATCACTGGTGAGAACAGCCACTCTGGAAAAGGAGTATGGGTATGGAAGTTTCTTAAAAAACTAAACATGCATCTACCATATAAACAAGCAAATTCACTCCTGGGCACTTATCCTAGAGAAATAAACTCATGTTCACACAAAAACCAGTACACAAATGTTTATAGCAGCTTTATTTCTAATAGCCCAAAACTAGAAATAACTCAAATGTCCTTTACAGGGTGAATGGTTAAACAAACAATGGTACACTCCTATCATGAGCACTACTTCAGAATAAAAGGAATGAACTACTGATACCTTCAACAACCTGAATGGATGCCAAGGGAATTATAATAAGTGAGCAAAGACAACCACGAAAGGTTACATAATATTGGTTCCATTTAGATAAAATTCTTGAAATAAAATTATGGAGACAGAGAACAGATGAGTGGATGCCAGGGGTTAGGGATGGAGGGGGAAACGAGGACAGTAGGTCAGGATATAAAAGGGTAGCATAAGGGAGCCTGCAGTGGATGCATCTTGAATATAGTGGTGCTTACACAAACATACATACGCGATAACAGTGCACAGAATTAAACATACACACACACACACACACACACACACACAAGCACGAAATGAGTGCACATAAAACTGGGAAATATGAATAAGCTTTGTGAATAGTACCAATGTCAACTTCCTAGTTTTTATACCATTTTGATATTGTACTGTATTCATGCAAGATGTTACCATTAGGGTAAACTGGGTAGAGTGCACATGAGACCTCTCTATATATTTTCTTTGCAACTTCCTGTAAATCTATACTTACTTAAAAATAAAAAGGTAAAAGCACACATCTACATTGCTGTGGTTTGAATGTTTATGTCCCTCCAAAATTCATATATTGAAACTGAATCACCAATGTGATAGCATTAGGAGGTGGGGTTTTTTGGGAGGTGATTAGGTCAAGAGGGCAGAGCCCTCATAAATGGAATTAGTGCCCTTATAAAATAGGCCCAAGGGAGCCTGTTTGCCCCTTCTACTGTGTGAGGACACAGCTAGAAAGTGCCATCTATGAACCAGAAAATGTGTCTTCATCAGACACCAAATATGCCAGTGCCTTGATCTTGGACTTGTCAGCCTCCAGAACTGTGAGAAATAAAGTTCTGTTGTTTACAAAGCTAGCCAGTATATGGGATTTTTTATAGCATTCCAAATGGACTAAAACACACACAAAAACTTCCATATTACATAAAATCAGAGAAATGAACACAAATTTACTAGTAATCGAGGTCATTAAAGACGGATTGGCAGACTACATATAAAATTAAAACCCAACTATATGCTGTTTACAAGACAGATAGCTAAAACATAAAAACCCAGAAAGTACAAAAGTATAAAATTAGAAAAAAAAATATGTAAATAGGAAAATACTAACCAAAAGATAGTTAATGCAGTTATATAAGATAAGAGACCTCATCACAACTAGCTTGTTATAGTTACTCATTTCAGGATATACTTTGTCAACTTAGCATCATCCCTCAAAAACAGGGTATTATAGAAATATAGAATACTGGTGACATTTCTATCACCCTTACAATGCCTAGCAGGGCTTAGGACCATGCTAAGGTCTGTGGCTGATTGAATGGGAAGTACTCCTAGAATTTCCAAATAATGTGAACCTCCAGGCATGGCTGTGTTGAGCCTGCTTGCTAAAACACTTATCACTAGACCTTTACCAAGACTCAAATTATATAAGGTAAAATTTAGATACCAGCATATCCCTTATCCTCAAAAGCATACAGAGAGTAAAAATTTTATTCTCACTTAAACAAGTTCAGTTAAAAGAAGACATATTTGACACACACACAAAATGTTAAAAACCTTACATTGAAATCAAAATTTTCCCTAAAACTTGATACTGCCTTTCTCAGTAAGAGCTGATTTCTTCTAGTTAACATGCGTTTGTCCATGTAGCAATTAAATATTAAAACACTGCTATCCTACTCCAGTTAACCTTCACTCAATGTTCCCAGTAATCATTAAATCAGATAACAGTTAATTAAAATTCTGTTTTACTCATTTTATTGTTACTCGTTTTCATGAGGTATTAAAATGCTACTAAAATAATCCTTACTGTAGCACTTTGTCATACTAAATGATGATACAATATTCAGGATACCATTTTAAAGCAAATTTTACAAATTATATTCACTCTGTAGGTATACATTATCTTGATTCAAGTACTCACCAACTTTCTTACAGAAATAATAAAATTCACTTACAAATAAGTACAAAACACAAAATTCAACACTTGAAATTTTATATTCTTGTCAAGAATGGAATTATAGTCTTTAAAAGGCAACTATAAAAAAGATGACTTAATATTAGTTTAAGAACAAAGTCTAAGAAACTACGTAACCCACAAAGCATGTATAAAAATACTGGTTTGGGAATAAAGCTCAAAAATTGAAGCCTGCTGAGTGGTAAATGGAATTTTCTGAATTGAACACATCTCCCTCCACAAAATAAAATTCCTAAATTGATTACATGTTCTGTAACTGGAAAATGTAATTATGTGGTAATTACTTTGTAATCAATTAAACCAGTTAAAACTGGTTAATCATAGTGATTCTACAACCAGTTACATGTAGGTGTGACACCTCTTCTCTAATCCTACCTATCCACTGACAATTCATAGCATCATTTAATAATCACCATAGACAAAGCAGCTAAATTTGAGTACTTTGACTCCATAGATTTAAAAATGGGGAAAGACTAAATTTGGGTCTCATAAACATCAAATTTTGATACCATCTCTACCCTAAACCTAAATGGCAGAAACCGTTCTTCAATTTCCTTTCTATCTCCCACCTTAGCACCCTAAATAGAGCTTTGCACTCAGATGATCGATAAATGCTTATTAACTAAAATAACCAAGAAGCAGGCCACAATATTCCACGATTCCACCGCTTTCATAAAAGATTTCTATTAGCTCCCATGTCATGGCCCCATGGTTCACTGAAACTCAATTACAATGAACTATTTTATAAAAATGTCTCATTTTAACAAGCAGATATTTCTTGTTCTCAGTAAAACAGCATTTTTTGCACACTGTGGTTTTAATTCTCTGGTACTTCTGAAATTTTATATGGTGCTGGCATATCAAATAAATTTTATACTAAATGAACACCCAAAAATGTCACATTTCCTCAGAATATCTATAAATTCTTTGAGTTTCTAAAAACTAATAAATCATCAATTTAGAGAGGCTTCTAGTGTAAGGTAAATATATGAAAATTGTAAGCTTTTTTCTTGGGCCTCATCCTAAAAGCAAGAGATTGGTTATGAAGTATTTTAATTATGATACAGAGAACTGTATTAACTGTATTAATAAATATTTCAATTTACTTTATTCAGCTACATCTTGGTGTGTTTAGCCCATCTGATTGCAGGGCTATGAAAAAGCATCCAAGAAGTTTTTGTGTTATTTAAACCCTTCCCTCCGAACTAGGAAGAGACCTTTACTAGGGTACCAGTCCACTCAAAATCAAACGAAAGGTGCTAGTTACTATCACAGCAGATCTGATCTGAGCCTGACTTACCTGGGTTACGTGGACCAAATACTCGGAGGACACTACCTGAAAGATCTTTCTTCCAATTTTGACAACAGCAAAGCTATGGACACAGGGCATTTTAAATACATTAGAATTACAAACAATGATTAAGTTATATGAAGACTGATAGAAATAACCAACCTCAAACCAAATGAAAAAATATTAATTCACTGATGTGCATCTCAGGGACAGAGAGATGGCCAAATGTGAGTAAGTGGGACATGGGTCCACATGGGGTCTATAAGCTCCCTCTCTCTTCTATTTGTTTCACATCTTCTCCTCTCCCCTCAAACCTCCTTGCCCATTGTCAGTCTCACCTTATAACGTTACACCCTTCTTCAGTGATAAAACTGAACAAAGCAGAAAACTTCCACAAATTCATACCAACATATCCACCCACTTACATTCACCTCTATACTCACACACTCTGCTCTCCTTCCTACATAAATAAATGATTTATGCCCCTAACGCCCAATTTGTCCTCATGCGCCCTGGATCCCACCCCCTCTTGCGCTAGATCACATGACTAGATCCCGTCATTTCTGTAGTTCTTCCCTCTTTTCTCCCACATAATCAACTATTTCACTTTCTGCTGGATCATTCCTATCAGCGCACACAATGTCGTTAATTCTCCATGCTTTAAAACACACGCTCACCTCTAATGCCTCCTCCAGCTACCTCCCCATTTCTCTGCTCTACATTATAACAAAATGCCTCAAAAAATCTTTTGATAACTCTGTTTTCATTGTTTTCTCAACTGCTAATATCTCATTCTCTTTAAACCCACCACATCGGGCTTTCACTCCCTCCCAGTGAGAATACATCATGGTCATCAATGATGCCACACTGCTAAATCTCAGGCTTCTGGTCAGTCCTTATCTTTAACCTGTGAGCGGGATTTGACTCAATGATCACTCCCTCCTCCACGGAAGCACTTTGTTAAGCTGTATCCACAACATTATGTTCCCTGAGTCTTCCTCCTGCCTCGGCGATCCTTCATAGTCGCCTTCTCTGGTTCCTCCTCTTTTCCCCCATCTTTTAATGGCAGAGCTGCCCAGCGCCCAGTGCTTCGTCATCACTGAGTTTTCTGCAAAGATCAATCAGGCCTTCAAATAATAGTTGAATCTTTCGGAAACATTTAAACTAAGACTCAAAAGTCTGAAATTCTTGCAATTATTTTGGAGTGCATTTCATTGTTTCATTTACATTTGCAACTACATGCACAGTAGCATTACTCATAACCTCAATGACTGCACCAATTCTTCTTCAGGGCAGAAAACAGTCCCTTCGTTCCATACTTCTGCCAAATACAGTCAGCTCTCCTTATCCACAGGTTCCACAACTTTGGATTCAACCAAGCGCAGGTGGAAAATATTCAACACAAATTTTTTAAAAAATAAAATAAAAATATAATACAAATTTTAAACAGTATGACAACTATTTAGATAACATTTGCATTATATTAGGTATTATAAGTAATTTAGAGATGATTTAAAATACATGGGAGGATATGTGTAGGTTATATGGAAATACTACTCCATTTTCTATCAGGGACTCAAGTATCTGAGGATTTTGGTATTTGCAGGGGGTCCCGGAACCAGTCCCCAGTGGATACTGAGGGATGATTGTTCTCTAGTACATAACTCTATTGAGCAATGATCATGTTAACCCATTCCTTCTCTATTCTGGATTAGAGAGGCCTACGTGCTTGTTCATTATTGTATCAACCAATACTCAGCATAGTACCTGGCAGAAAGTAAGAGCTAACAAGAATGAAATTTGTAGAGAGCATGTGGAAGGAGTAGAAACAAATACAGAGAAAGTCTACCAATACTCCATCATCCCTAGAAAAGAAATTATTGTTTTATTTTAAGGCTACACTGAGATTCCCTGAGAGACAACATTTACCAAGTTTCTTCAGAAAATGAAGTAACTTTTAATATTTTTGAAAATATATTAGCTAGCGTGGAAATGGATTTAAAATGTCTGTACTTAGAAAAGTCACCAAGACTTCTAATCGTCATTGAATGCTGGTGTTAGAAGGAGGTCTCTGTCGTCCAGAGTCCTGCTCTGAGGAAACGGTAGGATGATACGGGTACTGATTAGAAGGGTACATTCAACATGTGAAAACTGATCAGACTAAATACTCTTCTGGTTATTATGTCTCAATGTTTTTAAAACAGTGAGTTTAAAACAGAACACTTGAAATAAGTGGCTTATTTTTTAAAAATTAGAAAACTTCCTTTAGTTTTGAGCAAACATTAGTAGATTGAACAGGTCAATAACGGGTACCTAGAGTAACTGATATACTTCAAAACATGAGCAGTTTGTTCTGGCTGATAAATTAGACAGCTGCTCTGAATTACATTTCCTGCTGTTTTCACAAACAGCTAATTTCCTGCTGCCAGCACTAAAGCGACCTGAAACTATACACAGTTAATTTCATCACCTTTATCTTTCAAGAAAGAAGAAAGATATCAGATTACTTGCTTACAGTTAGTTTTGAACATATATACAAATATTCTCCCTCTTCAAAATATGAATGGCTATTGTATTAACTTCCCATTTGTCACAAAATTATATTATTAAAAAATCATTATATCACACTGTGGGGCTTTTTTAAAATGTTATTATTCCTTTAGACAAGTTTTCTTAAACTACTATATTCTTCATTTCCCACATTTTCACAGGTCATAATATATATATATATTTTTTTTTTTGAGACAGGGTCTCACTCTGTTGCCCGGGCTAGAGTGCCATGGCGTCATCCTAGCTCACAGCAACTTGAAACTCCTGGGCTCAAGCAATCCTTCTGCCTCAGCCTCCCGAGCAGCTGGGACTACAGGCATGCGCCACCATGCCCAGCTAATTTTTTCTGTATAGATTTTTAGTTGTCCAAGTAATTTCTTTCTATTTTTAGTAGAGATGGGGTCAGACTCTTGCTCAGGCTGGTCTCGAACACCTGAGCTCAAACGATCCACCTGCCTCGGCCTCCCAGAGTGCTAGGATTACAGGCGTGAGCCACCGCACCTGGCCCATAATATATTTCTAAATTCGGGGGGGGGGGATAAATCACCAAATTGTACCAGTGTTTGATTGCAAAATCCAATTTACATTTTTACCCCCAACCACTAGCAATCAGCATTATGCAAATTGCAACATAACTGAATGTAACGTAAAACCTCAATTCTACTAAAAATTTAAAGAAAAAAACTTTAAAGTTCATTTTTCAAAAAACAAAATTATTCCATTTTCTTAATTTAAAGGAAATATTTTTAAAGTACAAAAACATACACATTTATATATAATGAATCAGTATCGTATTCCTAAATTAACATCATCAAATTAAAAAAATAGGTAACTACTCAGATTCTATTTCCTCGACAAGTTGAGCAAGTTCATGCTTCTGGATTTGTTTGTTAATAAACAACCAATTAAATTTATGCAAGGCTCTTTTTTTAAGTGACACTTCATAGTAATGAAAATTCTGACTATAAAAGAAAAATGGTAAGGTAGCATTTACCCTTGTGGTTATGACATTCTATTAAAATAATTTATCCTCCTGTAATCTAAATTTCATTTCTGTGTTCCTTAGTTAAGTGTGTAACAAAATTTCAAATGGATTCCACAAAAATATATACAAATACTCACTGGAGGTTCTAAATAAAAACATTTTTATAGCAAATTTTATTCATTCCTCTATATGTTGCCTGTAACAGCAAAGTACTTACTTTTTCCCCTTGCATATTATCATAAACTTAAGACTTTATTTTGAATCCCGAAATGACTGAAAATCCCCACCCCTACACGCAACTTCTATTGAGTCTTCTCCTTTAATAACACATCTCTGCATACAATTTCAGAGATTGTGATGGCTTTTTTTAGTATTATATTTCAAAGATTGTCACTTTTCATATTCTTTTACTGTTCTTCAAAAGGCTTATTCAAAGATTCAGTGATAAATGCCAAGATATTCTGCTGTATCTGTAATTACATTAAATGAAATGTC
>RJWJ010039519.1:0-14433 GCA_004363605.1 Indri indri | reverse complement strand
CTCACGAGATCTGTTAAGTAAATTGAGGACCTGCAGGTGTGATTTAAACTTCGTCTTGCAAAGCCTTGGGCCTGGTAATGAGTTACAAGGACATCTCCAAGAAGGGAGGGGCGTGACGAGGCTGGCTGACCTCCCTTCTCAGGGCCAGCAGCTCATCTTTGGGGTATGTCTGGGGTCTCCTTGGCCAAGAGGGGGTCCAGATTTTATTTTAGTTCACACTCAACATATTTAGGTAGTAGTGAGTTTTGGTGTAGTTAGCGAATCAGGGGTGAGGATGAGGAAAGAATGCCAAAGATACATTGTGTCGTGGTCCCACTTAACCTCAAGATAGTGGGAAGGATTTTGTAAAAATAAGACAAACTGTACAAGAAAAAAGTGATAATTTTACTACATTGAAATTAAACACTGTTCTTTCTGTGTAGAGGCTCACGGGAGACGTACGGTGTGTTCTTCCCTTTTCCTCTTTTTTTGCATCCTTTTGGATTAAGAGTATGTTTATGATTCTCTTTGAGTCCTTATCTGTCTTCCATGTCTCTGCTTAACCGTGTCTAATCTTTCCTCTGGGCTTTTGAAGATATGGGATGCATTTATAGCAACTATTTGTCCTTGTCTGTTAATTCATCTGTGTGATTTCTGGGGTGGTTTTGTTTGATTTTCTCCTCAGTATGGTTTGTGTTTTCATGCTCCCTCACATGCCAGGTACTTTTTGATTGGATGCCCAGACATTGTGAATTTTATCTTGTTGGATGCCGAATATTTTTGTATTCCTGTAAATATTCTTGACCTTTATTCTGGGAGAAGGTAAATTACTTGGAAACATTTTGACTCTGGTAAGTGCTGCATTTAAGCTTTGTTAGGTGAAACCAGAGTGGTTAATGTAGGGCTAATTTTGCTTACCACTGAGGAAGAGTCTTCTGAGTGCTATGTCCAGTGCCCCCTGGATGATGAGGTTTTCCACTCTGACTGGTGGGAAGAGGATCTACCCTTCGCCCTGTGTTCCTACCTTTCTGAGTGACGCTTTCCTCAACACGCGCTGATCAGTGCTCAGCTGCAGACTGGAGAGTCGATATCCTCTGCAGGTCTTGAGCGCGCTCTGTGCCATTCTGTCCTCTCTGGTATTCTGCTTGTGAACTCCAGCCCCCTACCCTCTCTGTACCCCCAGTTCTGTTTTTTCAACTCAGGAGACTGCCAGGCTCCACCTGGTTCTTTTCCCCTGGGCCGTGGCCGTGGCAAGCTGGGCAACTGTCGGGGTCCTCTTGTTTCCCTTCTTTCAAGGATCTCTGTTCTTCATTGCCTGATGTCCAGTGTCTTAAAAACCAATTCTTCATGTATTTTATCCTTTTTTAAAAAGTTGTTGCAGGTAGGAAGGTAAATCTGGTGTCTGTCATTCCATCTTGGCCAGAAGCAAAAATATCAAAAGTGGAGGTTTTTGAACTAAGGCATAAGCTGGTCCAGAAATATCCATGGGAACTTAGGAGAATGCTGACCCCCTCTCTGGTTGGGATGCCTGGGTGGGAGAGCAGAGGTGACTTTTTCCTGGGTGGACATCAAAGAAATTGGTGTGTTTAGGGAAGGAGATGGAGATAGGGCTTGAGAGAAAGGTTCCCTAGAAAAATCCAGGGCTATAGAATGAGATCCTGAGGGCATGGTCAGAAGAAAGGGATTGAAGATCCTCCTTTAGTGACCACAGAGTCTGGGCTGGAGGACATGGGTGAAAGAAGGCTTATACCCTGCAGTAGGACGGTGATGCAGCCAAGGGAGCTGGGAGCAGAGGATGGGGGTGGATGCTCAGGGTGTGTGCCCATTGAGGAGAAGGCATCGCTTGCTCCTTCCTGGGCTCCATGCCTCTCTCGAACCATGCTGTTTAGGACCGTAGGTACACACTCTTCCTCCAGCTTACAGTGAGTAGAATTTGTCAAGAAGATGTATGTTATAAAACCATTGATTCAATATCAGAATAAACAGGCCAACATTAATAATAATGAATAAACAGGTCAACATTATAGAAACACTTACTTATTTTGAAAACTGTATATAAAGTGCTGAAAAGCCAATTTTGAGTTATTTAGCTCAATACTTTTAATTATGAAATGTTAGGTATAAAAAGAATTATCTTTTTTAGAAGATGATAACAGTGACTTATTCCTGGGTTACTGGCACAACTTGGATTACCTTTTTTTGTTTGATTTTTATATGAATTTTAAAAATGCACAAAGGTAGAAAAAACACAATGAACAACCATGTACTCATCACCCCGCTTCAACAGTGATGAGTACTTTTTTTTCACTTTGAATCAAAGTAAAAAGAATTTTACTTTTATTTTCTGAATCAAAAAGAAGTGTATTCATGTTAAATTTGGAATGTTTAACTTTCCCTTGATCTCTCAAAATACTTTCCAGGTATTAACAGTGCTCAGAACTGTGTAAAAGTTAACATCTAATACTGCATTTTAAAGAAAAAAGTTTAAATGTAGGAGCTATTTCTAAGAAACCCTTCTCAAATTCAAGGTACTGGTGATCCTAATTTAAAAATAAAAGAATTTTAATCATTTTGGAAATTTAAGTGACAAGTGCTTTCAAGTGCTGAAAATCAGATCTCTTTTAGAATGGAAACTTTTTAAAATTTTTGAGGGGTTCATACCTGACAACAACTCTAATTTTTTTTTTTTTTTATTGAGACAGAGTCTCACTCTGTTGTCCGGGCTAGAGTGCCGTGGCATCAGCCTAGCTCACAGCAACCTCAAACTCCTGGGCTCAAGGAATTCTCCTGCCTCAGCCTCCCGAGTAGCTGGGACTACAGGCATGCACCACCATGCCCAGCTAATTTTTTTATATATATATTTTTAGTTGTCCAGCTAATTTCTTTCTATTTTTAGTAGAGATGGGGTCTCGCTCTTGCTCAGGCTGGTCTCGAACTCCTGAGCTCAAACAATCTGCCCGCCTCGGCCTCCCAGAGTGCTAGGATTACAGGCGTGAGCCACCGCGCCTGGCCAACAACTCTAATTTAAACATAATACTCCACCCGTCCCTCCAATTATTATTATTATTATTTATTTATTTATTCATTTTTTTAGAGACAGAGTCTTGCTGTGTTACCCAGGCTGGAGTGCAGTGGTGTGATCACAGGTCACTGTAACCTTGAACTCCTGGGCTCAAGCAATCCTCTTGCCACAGCCTCCTGCGTAGTAGCTGTGACCACAGGTGCACACGGCCATGCCTGGCTAAGCTTTAATTTGTCTTTTAGAGACTGGGTCTTGACTTTGTTGCTCAGGTTGGTCTTGAACTCCTGGCCTCAAGCAATCATCCTGAGTTGACCTCTGAAAGTCCTGGGATTACAGGTGTGAGCCACTGTGCCTGTCCCATCCCCCAGATTATTAAGTGCAATATTTTACATCTGTGTCATTTCTGAGTTTGTTGGTTTTATTTGATTTTTCTCATTATGGAAATGCAAACAAGTCCCATATTCCAACGTTATTTTTAGCCCAACAATTATAACCTACGGTCACTAATTATTTATATGCATCTATTTGTTTTTATTAAATAAGCACTGGTCAGTTATATAAAAGAATAATTTGCAAGAATCGTACCTGGGGCCGGGCGTGGTGGCTCACGCCTGTAATCCTAGCACTCTGGGAGGCCGAGGCGGACGGATCGTTCTGGCTCAGGAGTTTGAGACCAGCCTGAGCAAGAGCGAGACCCCGTCTCTACCAAAAATAGAAACAAATTAATTGGACAGCTAAAAATATGTATAGAAAAAATTAGCCGGGCATGGTGGCGCATGCCTGTAGTCCCAGCTACTCGGGAGGCTGAGACAGTAGGATTGCTTGAGCCCAGGAGTTTGAGGTTGCTGTGAGCTAGGCTGATGCCACGGCACTCGCTCCAGGCAAGAGAGTGAGACTCTGTCTCAAAAAAAAAAAAAAAAAGAATCGTACCTGGCACTGAACGGTTACCTTAATGCTTCTGGAATAAACAGAAGCATTTAGAAAATACCAGCTCTTAAGCACTTTTTTAAACTGTAATTTGAATTATGAAAAGCATTTTTAAATGTTACTTTTCCGTTGATAGATTCTAGGGAGTCTAGTCCCAGCTAATGTGGTTGATTTTAAAAAATAAATAAATCCCTGAGCCACATGGTAATGGAATACTACTCTTGCTTTTTATATAACACAGAAAACAGTGATCAACACTTTGCCAATCTTGTTTTTAATCTGTCCTTCTCCCTCTTAAATTTTTTTAGTTCTTGTTCTCTGGTGGAGTATTTTAAAATCAAATCCCAGAAAAAATGTCATTTCACCCATGAATAGCTTATTTCTCTCTAACAGAACAGCACAGTTTTTATTTTTGAAAATATAAGTACCATGTTGTTATTACAGCTAAGAAAATGCACAGTAATTCGTTACTATCATCTAATAGCACTTTATATTCAGATTTCCCCAACAGCTTCAGAAATGTCTTTTTCTAGTTGATTTGCTCTGATTGGACCCAAACAGGATGTACATATTACATTTGATGCTCTTAAGTCTCATATTCTAGAATAATTGTCCCTCTCCACTGCTAAAGTATAATTTTCAAAAGATAAAGTCAGGCCTGTGAAGCAAATACAAAATGAACAGTCCCAAGCTCCACTTATACATGTTTGTTTTTTTTTTTTTTTTGAGACAGAGTCTCACTCCTTTGCCCGGGTTAGAGTGCTGTGGCATCAACCTAGCTCACAGCAACCTCAAACTCCTGGGCTCAAGCGATCCTTCTGCCTCAGCCTCCCAAGTAGCTGGGACTACAGGCATGTGCCACCATGCCCAGCTAATTTTTTCTATATATTTTTAGTTGTCGAGCCAATTTCTTTCTATTTTTAGTAGAGACGGGGTCTCACTCTTGCTCAGGCTGGTCTCAAACTCCTAAGCTCAAACAATCCGCCCGCCTCGGCCTCTCAGAGTGCTAGGATTACAGACTTGAGCCACTGCGCCTGGCCTCCACTTATACATGTTTTGTATGTTACTGTGCCTAGGAATGCCAGTTGCTTTATTTGGAAATGGTATTTAGAGACCACAACTTGAGTGCTTTTCTTCTAGAAATTGTGATGGATTATCAGTGAGCTGTCTAGTCATCCTGTGACTGGGGATATGTGTTTCTTGATGGTGATAGTTTATAGTTATGAAACTGGAAACTAGTGTAGAAATCCTTTGCGCATTCTTGGATTCTTTAGTGTGATATTCTAACCACTGAGCAAGTTAACTAGACATAGACTGGGTTTATGTGATTGGTATCAATCTCTTTGGAACAAGCAAATACAAGGGAGTTTTTAGTTTGTTAATCATGAAATGTTCTGATAGTTTGAATACTAAGTAAAGGTACTGCTTTTGGTTTCTTTTTTTTTTTGCCTGCCATTTTGTTAACTTTACAAAGGAAGAACTTAAAATAAGTTTTTTCCTCTTATTTTTCAGGTAAAGAGATTATAAATCTACTGAATGAAAAAATTTTTCTTGAAGTTGCATATACTCTGAGAAAAAACTACAAATGTTTTTCTGTTTTGCCTAAATACAAGATTTAAACAAGAAGTTTCCACAGACGGTAAGATAAGTTTCCTTTTCAGTTTGATTCTGCTTTATCGTGTAATTTACACAAATATACTGTATTGGTGGAACTTCAAAGATGCGTGAGAACAAAAATTCAGTTTTGAAGGTGTGCTTATGATCTACTGTCTTTTGGTTGTTTTTTGATTCTCCTGTGTCTGGTTTTGAGATAATCTGTATGTCTGTGGGCAGGTTACTTCGTCTCTCCAAGCCAATGTGTAATCTATATAAAATGAGGACAGTCATGCATCTGTAGTGAAGTGTATGTTCTATCTAACGTGCAGGGAACATGTGAGATAGCGCACAGAAACTGTCACGGTTGCCATTCAGGTCACACACTCATGTACAAGTTCAAAAAGGGAGGGAGATACTTCTGCTTCCAGCAGTATCAGATTCTCTTAAAAGGCAAGTACTTCCATTACAATCCAATTAGATGCTGGATAAATTACAATAAATATAATTTCTTGTGAACACTTCGGTGCATTAAAAATTAAGATAACTCTGCAAAGGAAAAAAGAAAAAGTGAGCATTATGATAGCTCTTCTTTGTTTCTTGCCGAAGAAAACATAGATCTTCCAAGGAAAGCATGTTCACTATAGGTCCTCGAGATTTCTATAGATTAAATTTAAACAAACTTGAGCTAATAATCAAAATACACGTACACACACACACACACACACACACACACACACACACAAGCCATTATGAGGAAGAGATAGCATAATTAGATGCCCTAAGGCCTCCAGATATTGAATAATCAGATGCAGTATATATACTAATTATGTATGAAATGTTTAAAGAAATGCAAAATAGAACAAAAATTAGAAACAAAAAGCAAAATATTAAAATGATCCAAATAGAACTTTCAGAAATAAAGTTGAAAGCAAAAACTCAATATGTGTATTAAACAGATTAAACACAGATGAAGATGGAATCGGTAAACTGAAACATTTTATATCTGAAGAAATTATCCAGAGTGCAACACTGGAGATGGAAGTAAATGTATAGTTGGAACTCCAGAAGGAAAAAAATAGGGAAAATTGAGGAGAGTTATTATTTAAAATATTAAGCTTTGAACTTTTCAGAAACTAATATAAGACATAAATCCATAGATTTAAGAAGCAGTATTTCCCAAGCAACATTAAGCACACACACCCACCCAGACGTTGAAATTGTGTAGCACCAAAGAAGAAAAGAGGATATTAAGATAGAGGTAAAAAATAGATTGCCTAAAATGGAACATCAGCTAGGTTGACAGCAGATATCTCATCAACATGAATAGAAGCCGGTAGAAAGTAGAATAATTCTTTAAAGCGATGAGAGAATATAAATGTCAATATAATTGTGTATCAGATAAATTTTGCAAGAAAAACGGCAAGGTTTTATGTTTTCGAGAATGTTAGCCTGGGTTATTTGGACCACCTTCTACTCCCCCACCCCACAGAAAACAACTAAAATTGTTGGATTAAAAAAAAATCAAAGAACCGACAATATGACAATATGGCAAGGACGTTCTAGATGAAAATCTAACCAAAGGTAAGAACTGAGAAAGGTAATTTGAATATCTTTGGGTGGAATCTGCCTTTGCCCTGAGGGCGTTTGCTGAAGTGGACAAAGTGGGGCTTGGATTTTGGAGGACTTGTCAGGTGAAAAGAACGTTAGCTAAGATCCACAGCCTGGTCTCGGTGGGGAGCCCAAAAGAGACCCTCCCCATGTTAAATGAAACTCCTCGAGGTAAGGACAAACCACTTGACAAACCATTCACCTCACTTCATTCCCTGTCCCCACATGGTTGTCTTTTTACTAAATGTAGCAGGAAAAAAAAAGAAAAGGGGGAAAACCTGTCTCTGAGAATTGTGGAGATAGATTGGCCTTTGTGAGGATTTTAGCCCAGGTCTGCATTGCCTGATAGTTAGGGAAATCACGCATGAATTTAATTTAAGGTGTTTCTGGCTTGGTAGGGCTTTCAGGCATCTGACAGGAGCAAACGTAAAACCTCTCTGGAGGAAGTTATCTCCATCATAAGATACAAAAAATCCCTACAGATATCTTTTAAAGACAATGATTAGTAGTACACAGACAAAAAGGAAAGGAAACAAGGAAACAAGGCACCATGAGTTAAAACCAGCAGAGACAGATCCTTGAAGACTTCAGGTATTGGAATTATCGGAAACAGAGTATAAAACAAGTGTGCTTTTTTTTTTCCCCACACAATATTTTTTATTTTTAAAAATACTTTAAGACAGAGTCTCACTTTTGTCCATGGTAGTCTCCTGGGGTCAAGCCACCCTTTCTTTCTCAGCCTCACCGGTGGCTGGGACCACAAACACACTGCCCGGAAGGCTCGGTAGGTAGGCCTGCAGGGTAGAAACCAAGGAAACCCAGGTTAGCTGACAGGAGCAGCAGGTGGGGCCAGCAGGCTGTCTGGAGGAAGGACAGTTAGTGAATCCTAAATACAAACAAGTTGGTCTTGGAAGAAGATGTCTTCCTCAAATAGTATTGCTTCTTATTTTTAAATAAATAAAATAAATATTTAACAAAATAAAAAATCTGTAGGAAACTATAAAAGGTAATCTAGAATATTTGAAAAAGAACCAAATAGAACTTCTAGAAATAAAGAACATAATATCCAGTGTTAAGAATTCAGTGTGTGTGGCCAGGCGCGGTGGCTCACACCTGTAATCTTAACACTCTGGGAGGCCGAGGTGGGCAGATCATTTGAGCTCGGGAGTTCGCGACCAGTCTGAGCAAGAGCGAGACCCCGTCTCTACTAAAAATAGAAAGAAATTGGCCAAACAACTAAAAATAGAAAAAATTAGCTGGGCATGGTGGCATATGCCTGTAGTCCCAGCTACCTGGGAGGCTGAGGCAGGAGGATCGCTTGAGTGCAGGAGTTTCAGGTTGCTGTGAGCTAGGCTGACGCCACGGCACTCTAGCTCAGGCAAGAGAGTGAGACTCTGTCTCAAAAAAAAAAAAAAAAAAGTGTGTGGGTTTAATCACAAAATATGTACATTGAAGAGAAAATCAGTGAGTCAGAAAACAGGTCAGAAGAAATTACCCAGAATGAAGCATAGAGAAAAGGTGGGAAATACAGAATAGAGGTTAAGTGGCTTGGAGCATGAAGGGAGAATGTCTAATGTACATCTAATTGGCATTCTATAAGGAGAAAAGAGAGAATGGGCAGATTTATTATTAGAAAAGATAAAGACTACACTTTTCCTGATTTGGTGAGAGAAGTTTGTAGATTCAAGAAGACAAATGAATGGTAAGCAAGATAAATAAAAAGAAAATTTATAGCTAGTCAAAAAAGAATAAAACTGCAAAGCACCAAAGACAAAGAGGGATCTTAAAATAAACCTGAAGAATAAGACAGATTAATTTCATCTGAGCAACAGACTGATGGCTGATTTCTTAAGTGCAGCAATGGAAGCAAGAAGCCGGTGGAGTAATATCTTCATTGTGCTGAAAGTAAACAATTGCTAATTTCTACCTTTATATTAGGCGAAATTATCTTTCCCAAACATGAGGATGAAATAAAGGCATTTTCAGGAAAATAAAAACAGAGTTTTGTCACTAGCAGTCTACTGTGATTGAACTGAACCCTCATCCTCAAGCAACAGTATTAAGAGGAGGGACCTTTGGGAGGTGAGTAGATCACGAGGGCTCCATCCTCATGGAGGGATTAGTGCCTTGTAAAAGGGCGCGAGAGCGTCTGTTAGTCCCTCCAGCCATGTGAGGACACAGAGAAGGTGCCGTCTGTGAGGTGCAGGCCCTCGCCAGACGCCCAATCTGCTGGTGCCTCACTCTTGGACTTCCCAGCCTCCAGAGCTGTGAGAAATAATTTTCTGTTATTTATAAATTACCCAGTCTGTGGTATTTTGTTATAGCAGCAAGAGCAGACTAAGACAGTCCTTTATTAAATATTCTAAAGAATAGGCTTTAGGCAGAAAACAGTGTTCTCAAGTGGAAGAACTGAAATTCAAGAAAGAATGAAAATGTAACATATATCTTATAGTTTATATATAGCAAATATAAATGAACATTGTTTAGTAACATCATAATGTTTATGGGGTAAAATCGAGGTAGAATTACGTAATACATGAAACAATAATGTATAAGTCAGAAAGGTGGGTAAATGAAGTTAAAGCATTCCAGTCTTTGTAATAGCTGAGATTAGGATTGACTGTAGATTTTAGTAAATGTATGATTTACAAATTCTGAAGAACCACTATAAGAATAGAAACAGTATACAACTTCCAAAGTAGTGAAGAGAAAGTAGTGGAACTTTATGTATGTATGTATGTATGTATGTATGCATGTATGTATGTAGAGATGGGTGTCTCACTGTGTTACCCAGGCTGGTCTTGAACTCCTGGCCTCAAGTGATCTTCCCATCTTGGCCTGCCAGAGTGCTGGGATTACTGGCATGGAGCCACCATGCCCAGCTTGATGTCCTTTATTCTTGTAAAGAAAAGTTGGAAAAAAAAATTTGTTTTGGCAACGACTAACTTAATAATGCTTCATTGAAAACTTTCCCTTTGAAAGTAGAAAGAAGATGGAGTGCTTGCTTTTACCACTTCTGTTGAGGATTGTAAAGGAGGTTTTAGCCAGCCCAGTAAATCAGAAAAAGAGGGGGGAAGACCGAATGCAATGTCTCATGCCTGTAATCCCTGGCACTTTGGGAGGCCTAGGTGCGAGGGTTGCTTTAGCCCAGTAGTTGGAGGTTGTAGTGAGCTATGATGCGCCCCTGCACTCTAGCCTGGGTGACAGAATGACACCCTGTCTCTAACAAAAAAAAAAAAAAGGAATAAAGTGTGCGGAACTTCTGTGGAGAGCACTTTTGAGAGAAGTTAAAGAAGACTTGAATACATGGACAGATATACCTTGGTTTTGGGTTGGAAAACTCAGTGTTGTAAATATGCCACTTTTCCTCAAACTGATTTAGAAATCCAACGTGATCCCAATCAAAAACTCAAGAGATTTTTGGGGTGGGGTGGAGGGAAGAGTGGAACTGACAAACCGATTTTAAAATTATAAGAAAGTGAAAAAGTCCATGAATACGGAAGACCCTGTTTAAGAATTCTAATTGATCCCACGTGTCAAGGATGTCATCAAGACATTGTTTTGGAAGCTGATATGCTGGTGTTTTTGGTATTGGTAGGGTGCTTATCGATTCTGGTTTGCCCAGGTTTCTTGGTTTTTGCCTGTGGTTCTGGTGTCATTATTAAACCATGCGCTTTCATCATGAGTCTCTTTGGAAGTCTGAGTCTGCTGTTTTGGGAAAGGATTAGCTAATTTTGGTTTAGTTTTTATTTTTTGAGTTGCTCAAATTTTCCCAAATATACAACTCCAGAACAGAGAGTAGCATCTTACAATAATAGAGAAAGATTGCTTCCTTGGTGTGGTGGTGTGTGGTGGTCAGGAAGGAGCATGAGGCAGCATCACACCCAGCCCCAGGCCTGTCTTGTGCCCTCTCTTCTTGCTGTCGGTGGGTTCCTGGGGCCTTCCTCTTCTGGATGGAAAGCCAGGAAGGCACACCTGCCTCCTCTCATGCTGTGTTTTTCTGCCACTGGGAAATGAGAGGGTGAGTATTAAAACTAATTTTAAAAGGAGAAGAAATGAACACTCCTGAGCTTATGATACATGTCAGTGACATCACATCCCTTCTTCCATTCATTCAGTAAGTTCAGGGACTGTATGTTGAGCACTTATTATATGCCAGGTGCATTATGTAACTCCTAACCTTTTGAAGAGAGTGTTATCATTTTATAGGTGAAAAAGCTAAAGCTCAGTGTCTTAGTCTATTTTCTGTTGCTATGACAGAATATCTGAAACTAGGAAATTTATAAAGAAAAGGAATTTATTTCTTACAGTTACAGAGGCTGAGAAGTCCAAAAGGGGCCCCAGCTGGTGAGGGCCTTCTTGCTGGTGGGGACTCTGCAGAGTCCCAGGGTGGTGCAGGGCATCCGTGGTGAGGGACTGAGCCTGCTGACATGCTGGCTCAGGTCTCTCTTCCTCTTGTGAAGCCATCGGTCCTCACTCTTATGGTAATCCATTAATCCATTAGTGCATGAGTGGATTAATCCATTCACGAGGGCAGAACCCTCATGACCCAATCACCTCTTAATGGCCCCACCTTTCAATATGGCCACATTGGGATTATGTTTCAACATGAGTTTTGGAGGGATAAATATTTAAACCATAGCATTTGGGGAGATTAAGAAGCTTGCTCAAATTATATTCAGGTACAGACTGAGCTGCTGCAACAGAGAGGTCCCAAGGAACAACGGCTTGAATGAGGTGGAATACCTTTCTCCCACTTAACATCTAGGCCGGTAGGTGGCCTTCTTCAGCCTGTGGCTTCCACTCATGGACCTGGGAGGTTGCTCTGGTTCTTGGTCTCCCAGTAGGTAGAAGGGTCAGAAGAACCAAGGAACCTCACTCCAGAAAGACTTGAGGTTCCAGTGTTACTTCCACTCCCATCCCATTGGTCAGAGTTTAGTCACATGACTATAGCTGGCTGCAAGGAAGGCTGGAAAAGTTAGGCTTAAGGAGGGTGGCCATGTCCTGAACTATTAATAAAACTGTTACTGTTGAAGAGAGGGAGAATGGAAATTGGGGGCAGTGGAATTCTCCCATACCTGCCCAGAGGATGTAGGCTGGGGTGTATGTGGATCCCGCCCTATGTTCCTGTCTGCCCTGGTCTTCCACTGCACCCCCATTACATTTGGGGAAGAGGCAGCCTTTGAGAATTTAATGTAGTCATTGATTCTCTGAACCTATGGAGGATGCCAGCTGTATGTCAAGCCTGGAGTTATGCCCTAGGGACATGAAGGGCTGTCACAGCCCCTGTCCTGAAGGAGCTCTTAGTCTGTTATGGGAACCAGCACATGTGCTGATGTCCTGGGGGGTCCCTCGGAGCCTTGCAGCCTGTGGAGCAGGTATACACTGCCTCATTCAAGCCACAGTTCTTAGACCTCTGGAGCGGCTGGATCCGCAGTCTGCACAGGGCTGGGGTGTACTTTCAGCTGTCTCGGCTCAGGCTTTCTTTGAATGCATTCACATAGACTTGTGTATGTTATTCTTCTATAGTTATTTTAATTTGCCTTTATGCTTGTGGTTATTTCCTGTTTTTACTTCTGATTTTGGATTTTTATTTACCTATTTGCCCCACTCCATTCCCTTTTTAAAGTTAGACTTTTTTTCTCATCTTTTTTTCCCAGTGGAAAAAAATTATGCCCAATTATATTGTGCCCAATATTAGACATGGTCTCGATTGTTCTTTAACTGACCGTACAAATATTCATTGCCATTTTTTTCAGGCCAGTGTGATTCGAGCATTCAGCCTATCTAGTGAATGGTATGTTGGTAAATGCTTAGCAACTGGCTCTGTGGGAGAGAAAAAGCCCTCCTGGTTTGTAGCATTTACTGATTTCCATGGTGTTAACACTCCTGCCATGTCCAACTTGCACTACCAGTGTGATGCCCTGGAGGTGGGACTGGGAAGAGAGGCACACAGGTCACCGCTCTGGCTGCCGCTGGGCTGTCCTCCGTGGGCACAACGACCTTGTCTCTGTTTCCTTCTCTTCTTTGCACTTAGGGTCTTTGAGAATAAAATGTGCTGGGAACTTCTCTAAGCCCTTGTCATGGTGTAACTTGGTTAATTCTCATCTCAATTCTATAAGATGGGGGTGCTTATTGTCCCCATTTTACAGATGAGGAAACTGGGGCATGAGAGCTCATGAAACTGGCCTCAGGGTCACACCACAGAGCCAAGACTTTGATCATAACTATCATTTTTTATTTTTTGTTTTTGAGACAAGATGTTACTCTGTTGCCTGGCCTAGAGTGCAGTGATGTCATCATAGCTCACTGTAGCCTCAAGCTCCTGGGCTCAAGCGTAAATCTTTAAAAGAAAAAAAAAAAAGAACTGATTTGTGGCCAGAGAGGTAATAGGGCATTTCAGATTCTAATTTTCTCTTAGTAACAGTCTCTACCACAGAATGTTCTTTTTTGAAGGGCTCTTTCATGGAACTCTATGATCATATGGGCAACATTTTTGCTTGAAATCTACCTTCTGTCTGATGATTTTTCCAACCTGAAAAAGTAAATAAAGAAGCAGAACTTCAGGTTCCATTCACTTGGCTGTTGGATGAGAGTGAAGATGCTGGTGATCCCATGCTTGGCACCCCAGACGGCTTACTGAGGATGGTTGTCAGGCGGTGAGAGGAATCCTTCTGCCCTGTTAGCACTGCAGGTATAATCAGATGTCTCAGATCAACAAGCCAGTTCATGAGCAAGTTGTTCGTTCTAAAGATGCTGCCAGTGGTGACCTGTGCCCCTCTAAGGAATGGAAATCGAGGCCTTCCCTGTAGGTGAGGGCCAACCGAGGAGCTGCCGGCATCTCTGGAGGGTGGAGCGTAGCTACTGGGATGTGAGAAGTGTTTGAAGAGAAGAGTGCTGTGCTATGTGCTGGAATTGGTTTACACCAGTTTACACCGAATAAATGTTCTGGAATCGGTTTACACCAGTTCCTTTGACGGTGAAATTAGCTGCAACTAAACCAATGCCAGCGCAGTGAACTCTTAAAGGAGCTGCTGATGTGACCATTTTTGAGTGTTTCTTAGAATTCGTGAATAGCTGACAGAAACGTGGAAATATTCTTGTTATACATAGATTTTTGATTTAATGGCATAGCAAAGTGTATTGATATAAACTAGTGAGGCAGTGGCCAACCTAAATTAACCAGTTTTATTTCAATCATCATTGCTAATGTAAGTAGAGGTTCTCAAATACCAGAATTCGATACTAGTGAGATGAGCAAAATAAGTATAATGAGGTGAGTTTTTCTTAAAATGACATTT
>RJWJ010039518.1:0-14431 GCA_004363605.1 Indri indri | reverse complement strand
GTTCAGGTCAAAATTTTGTGCCACCCATAATTCTCTGGATACCTCACGATGGAAATGATTCAGACTTCTTTAATGCCAAATCAACAGTATTACAACATCAAATGTTCTTCTATTTTGGTATTTAAAAATAGCTCAGTATCTTGGAATTCTAGAAAATTGTGATATAATCACCACTTGAGACTAAGTAAGGTTTCCTGCCGGTTTTCCAAATGTCCACAGACCTTGAAACACCTCTGTGGAGCTCAGCCACCACGTATCTCAACATCCAAATGGAGATTCATTTGACTGCAAGTAAATCTTGAGGGACTTTAACATTCAGTGGAAGTCCAAATTTAAGAACTTAGGTCATTTTAATACTGGTGCAGGGGAGAGTGTTGGGATGTTAATATATGAATTATTTTATGAATTTTAAGCCCTCATAGGATACCAACTTGATATCTGCTTAGTGCAAGAAAGAGTTTTCCAACCTCAGCCCTGCTACACCTACACACACACACACACACACACATACACACAACACCCCAACTTTTTAAAAGAACCATTCATTTCCAGGTATTTTCATTACATTAATTAATGAATTAATGGCTTCATTTATTTTTCATTAGTCAATCATTAAAGTATACTTCCCTTAAAAAAAAATTACAACTCAAAATTGAATTTGACTTGGTAGCATTTAGATACTGACTTTGTTCCTGTGTCTTGGATGCTCATGGACACACTAGACAAAGACGGATCTTATTTTTATTCTTGTATAACTGTTATTTAGCCTTTTTGAGGGTTGCTTGCAAGTTCATCACGAAGTGGATACGTGCTGAAAGGCTGAGTTGCATCCTCCACGTCTTGGTTATAGACAGCATTAGCACCTCTAGGACCACACGTCTACAGCACAACACAGCACGTCTGGGGAGTCATCTTGCCACTGGGCATTAACCTCATGATCATGTTCATTCATTTTTCAAACAGACATAAGCCAATTAAGTTGGGAGATGGAGAGATAACTTAGAGATTATCTAGAACAACCTCTTCCTTTTACAAATGAAAAAATTGAGGTTCAGAGAGGGAAAGCAACTAGGTCAAGATCACACAGCTAGATGGTGCCAGATGCAGGATTGTTATTCAGACTCCCCTTCCTAGGCCAGAGCTCTTTCCAATAGAGCTCACTACTTCCAGGTGAATATTAGAATATCTTCCAGGCTGCCATCCTACTGATAGCCTCAGTCTTCATCTTCCCCATCTCCCTTAAAATCACTATCATAAAAAGTCACATTTAACCCTCTTGTTCACAGCTCTATGTAAATGAGGCTCCAGTAAACTACACCAACATAGCCACTGACAAGGGAGTGATCCATGGCTTGGGGAAAGTTCTGGAAATTCAGAAGAATAGATGTGATAATAATGACACCACTATCATACGAGTAAGTTACATCCAGGGCCAATGATGCAACTAAAGGGTGTTGGCTTATTTTTTATGATTCTTTAAGCATAAGACTTTTCTGTTAGGATATCTCATTTCGGTCCAAAAACCACTGGGTGAGCATCTCTGATGTGCCAAGGAGCATACCAGGCTGTGGGTCTGCAAAGAAACATAAGATTTGACCCCTGCCCTCAGTGAGCTCACAATCCAGTGCAACAGGTTGTACCTTGAGTGCCTGGGAAAGGCTGCCTGGGGGTCTGTCTTGAGCAGGATTCTGGAGCCATGATTTTTCTCAAAGGGAAAACGTACCATGTCCAGCACAGACACACAGGGAGGGGACCTATGGCAGGTATGAACCCAACCCTATCTACTAGAAAAGAAAATATGGAAATGAATGATTTCGGTGTAATATGGAATGTGATGACAGAGACTTTTCAGTTCAGGCCATGGGGCAGCATAGGATCTTTCAATAACAGTAATAACTGCTGACATTTATTGGGTAGTTATGATATGCCAGGCACTGCGGTGAACACTTTACATGTGTTATATTAACCCATGTAATCCTCATGGCATCCCACAAAGTAGGTGCTATTACTAACCCCATTTTACAGATGGGGAAAATGAGCCACAGAGAGGTTAAGTAATACACCAGGTCCACACACTAGCAGGTGGCAGAGAAGGGATTCTGGCCCAGAGCTGGTACCTACGGGTCCAGTACATTCCAAGTTCAGGGCTACACACATTGACCTCCTCCTGTTTTAGGAACAGGTCGCACTTAGGAGTTTCTGTCATTGTTAACTTTTGCTCTTTGTTTCGGAATGCTATTATTATCTCTACCGAGTGTCTCCACTCTCCACCCCTCAGCCAGACACCCAAGCTGAGCACTGGATGTTAGTTTCTGAATCTGGCCCCATTCACTAAATAGTGGTTTTTCAATAAATAAGAGTTGCTGTTAAAGGAATTAGGATTTAAATGAGATAATATCACATTTTAAAGGGTTATTAGAGTCAGAACAGCATGGCGGAGAAAAGCGATGCTTTAATACGCTAATACGCAAGACCCAAAGTAGTTGAAGTATTTGTCTCAAAGAACATTAAAGAGGTTGACCAAATGACCTTCCTCCATTTTTAATTCTATACACTAAAACCTTCAGCTCCAAGCTCTAGAAAATATTTGCAGACTCATTTTGCACTAAAATTAATAACCTCTAAATGTTCCCTTTGCCTCTGTGTTTTACCAAGGGAAAATGTGGGAAGTGTCCCCAGCAACCGATCTGCCCATTTGGAACTAAACCACTAGTAAGTATTTTGTCTGCTTTGATAAAATAGTTTCCAGGTCCCAGGGAGTACAAATTAGAATGTGAATCTCAAGCATACCTCTTTTTCACTTCCCTCGTTCCTTCACTTAATTTGAGTTTTACCTCGTTGTATGCATCTTTGTAAAGTCTTAAATCCATTTTTGGGGACCAAGGCAAAATTTAATTAATAAATTAATACAGATGGGTTCGTGTCCATCAACACACAGTGTAGGTAGGGACTTTTCACTTTCTACATCTTTCATATCCCAGTAGACAGTTGAGGACAGAGGCAAGAAATCTTATCAGAGAAGACAAAACCAGATCCAGCCAGGATGCGTTCCACCTGCCTGATTTCCTTTTATGGTTGAAGTTGCAACTGACTTTCTCAAAGAAACAGATGGCAGACATGTCTTTGAATTAATTACCAATCCCCGTCTCTTGTAGCTGTTTATTGTAAAAGCTACTTCGGATAAGAACTGTTACAAAGAGTAAACACTGGTGCACCTTCCATAGCATGATGATAATAATTTATGATAACTGCCAATACCAATTTTCTAACATGAGTTTTAATTTAATCTGGTATATTATAGGCCTTTGTAAGCAGCCTTAACCCTTTCTTGGACCAAGGCAGAATATAAATCAACAGATAAATAGAAACCAAGTTTCAGATCAATCAACACTGGTCCCATATTGTGCTGGAAGGACATTTTTATCTGGTTTACTAGACAATTCTTTCAAACTTGAATTGGTCTTCTAGAGAAACGTTCTTTTTACTTTATGTACAATTGTTTGTATTTTGCCACCTGGCATTCTGGCAGCCAACATTGTATCTTTTTGTCTTTTCTTGCTTATGAAGCAGTGCCAAGAGCCACCACCCTTCCTTTCCAGAACATTCTAGTCAGAGAGCAATGCATCACCCACCTGCTCACTTTAGAGATCAGGAAGTGTTTTCCTAATTTACAAGCTGATATAATCATTACTGTTTTATAGGGTGATGAGATGAGGAAATGCATCTATACCTTCTATTTCATGGGAAAACGATCCGTGGCTATTGGGTGCCAGCCAAAATGTGTGAGAACTGTCATTGTGAGTATGACAGTTTGATCATCTTTCTAATTACTGCAGCAACATTGGGAACTTCGATCATTTGTTATACTTTTCAAAATGCCTTTGCATGTATTCTCGCTGCCATACCCTCTACCTCCTCATCATCTTCATTGTCAATCAAAGTGGCAGTGGTGGTGATAAAACTCAGAACAGCCCTGTAAGTCAGCAAATAGGTAAACGCTGCAATATTCAATTGCATGATGAAAAAAAGGGGGGAGTAAGAGGCTAAGGGGACCTCCCTGTTCCCACAAGTAGATCTGTGAGCACACTTGTAAGCCAGAGATGGAGCAAATGGCCACTCGCTAAGGGAAGATAAGGTATGAGGGTCATTTAGAAAACAGGACCCCAAAGCTACACACCACTGTTGCTTTGGAATTTTAATTACAACTTCCTGTTCCGCTTCTTTCCCAAAGGACTAGACATAACCTCCGCCTGCCCTAGCAGAGGCAGGGTGGTCTGGTCCTGAAGCTGCAGAGCTCTGGGCTAGAGGAGATTTTGTTTTAATACACTCAAGAATAAAGGCAAGCCAAAACCAAGCAGACATCCTGCGGGGCTCCCCACTGTCAGTAGATGAAATGACATCAGTGCGAACGGCCCAGGTTTGGGGTGGAGAGACCCTGGGATGGCCCACTCTCCCGCATCACATGCGTCTTTCTTTAGTTTGTTCAGCTGCCTCTCCTCCTTTCTCGTTTCTCTTTATCCTCTTCTCTGACTTGCCTTTTCCTTTCCCTCTTGCCCGCCTTCCTGGGGAGAGCCTTGGTCCTGTCCCTAGCACCCCTGGAAATTGCTGAGCCTCACCCAGTCCTTGGAGGGTCCTGCCCCCATCCCTCAACCCTCCGTGCAAGGTCAAAGACACAGGTGCACAGAGAGCCCCCGCCCTCCAGCAGGATTTCTGCACTGAGGCTGGACAGAACCCGAAGGTGAGAGAGTGTGTCCAGCCCTGTCCTTCTGTTTCAGACAAGAGAGTGCTGTGCTGGCTTCTTTGGGCCTCAGTGCCAGCCCTGCCCAGGGAAAGCCCAGAACTCCTGCTTCGGTAACGGCATCTGCTTGGATGGCATAAATGGCACTGGCGTGTGTGAGTGTGGGGTGGGCTTCAGCGGCACCGCCTGCGAGACCTGCGCTGAGGGCAAGTACGGCATCCACTGCGACCAAGGTGAGCCCCCTCCTCCCCTCCCCCAGTCAGGTGCCTGTGCTGCCGAAGCCCACCAGGAGCATGCAGGAAAAGAGTGATCGGCAGGTGCTTCCTAACTGGCCTGTCTCCCCAGCGGGCTGGAACCCCACCCACTGTTATCATTGTGAATCATAAGAACATGTGTTTTGTCATTTGCATAGGGCAGTGTTTCCAAACGTATTCAGTGACTAACCTGGACCTACCAACCCATCCCCAATCTGCTCAACTATATTCCTGTGTTTGCCTGTGCACACTAATCATCGTGGTTAAGCTTTCAATTGTGGACATTGCCTGATAGTTTAAAAAACAGATCTGCACACATTATCTTATTTAATCCGCACAGGAACCTTATATACTTGAGTGTTGCTATACCCATTTTACAGATGAGGATATTAAGGCAAAAAGGTTGAATGGCTTTCCCAAGGTCACGCCTGGTGAGAGGCAGAACTGAGATTTGGCATACCTTGCTTGACTCCAAACCCTTGCTCTTAAACCACGCTGTTCTTTATAGACGATTACTCTATTGATTCACCATCAACAAGCCACGTGATTTAAGTTGTTTTTGTAAAAATACTGATTTGTTTGAGCCAAGTCATCTGCATTCTTGCACCTGGACTTCCTTGTGCCCAGGAATACACATCTGTGAGAGGGTGACTTGGAAGGACGGGTTTCCTAACCCATGATGAGAAAACAAAGCATTGTTCTACCTAGTTCTAAAAAACATAAACTTGACTTGGCTATCACTGCTTTTTCATCAGCTGGCCTAAGCCAGACAAAAATTAACATATAATTAAATCATTATAATTGGGCCATATAATAATATAATTAGAATTATAGTGTTGATTTTTTTTTCTGTGTTATTTAGAAGAATTATCCGCTCACATTTGTGCAGGAGTTCCTAACCTGGGACCCACGGATGACCCTCGTGGGGTCCAGCAAACCTCCAAAGCCGAATGCATTTCTGTGGGGAAAACATACATAGCTTTCACCCAGTTCTCAAAGAGGCTCATGACCCTGCTGTGAAACAGAGGAATCAGCCTTTCTATATTATTGAAGAAAGCAGGGCCACACCAGGCTTATAAAAACCCAATATCAAGTGTGTTTCTTTTTGAAGTCCACTGGTTCCATCTGAACAGGTCCCACATAACCCTGGACCCTCAGATGACCTTGGCTGAGGACACTCTCGTGCTGCATGGGTATCACACCCACAGTGCTACACAGTCCCAAAACTGTGTTCTGAGCCTCTTTATTGCAGCGTGAGTTGGTTTACCTGTTAACCAGCTAGATTCTGTCTCTTGCACCCTTCCTGTGAGTTGAGCCCCCCCTGTTAACGACAATGATTCACTAGAACCAGGTTGGAGAATTAAGTGCAACGATGTGAACCCACTAAATGACAAATGAGTTATTGAACATGGATTAGAGTCTAATGATTTGTAGGTGTCTTTCCACTTAGTGTGTCCTTGTGTCCATGGGAGATGCAACCAAGGCCCCTCGGGTGACGGCTCCTGTGAGTGTGACGTTGGCTGGCGCGGAGTGAGATGTGACAGTGGTAAGAGTGAGCCCTTCAGTGTGCACCACCCATTCTTAGCCTCGCCTCACAGCAGCTACACTCTCTTCTTTCTGAAATAGGAATGACACCTTCATTACTTCTTCTGACAATAAACACAATTCCTTTGTGCAGTAAAAAGTTTGTAAAATTAAAAAAAGGCAGAAAGAAGAAAATAAAATTGCTCATACTCCCAAGGTGGAAAGAATTATTACTGATATTTTTTATTAATTTCCAACCTCTTTTTAGTGTATAAACATCTGTGTAGGGCACCGTACTCTACACTGGCTTGTAGCCTGCTTTTTCACTTCACAGTGTATAACCGAAGTCTTTCCATGTGAATACAAATAGATAGCATTCATTTTTAATTTCCACATAACATTCCATTATATGTCAGCGCCACATTTTTCTTTGTTTGTTTGTTTTGAGACAGAGTCTCACTCTGTTTCCTGGGCTAGAGTGCCGTGGCGTCAGCCTAGCTCACAGCAACCTCAAACTCCTGGGCTCAAGCGATCCTCCTGCCTCAGCCTCCCGAGTAGCTGGGACTACAGGCATGCAACACCATGCCCGGCTAATTTTTCCTATATATTTTTACCTGTCCAAGTAATTTCTTTCTATTTTTTAGTAGGGACGGGGTCTTGCTCTTGCTCAGGCTGGTCTTGAACTCCTGAGCTCAAACAATCCACCTGCTACTTATTGCCAAGGTGTGCCAAGGAGGTCATATCAATTTATTTTCCCAGCAACAGGGTCTGAGAAGGCCCATTTCCTCCAGCCCTACCTCATGGCACTGATGGTTCTCACCATGCTTCAGGTGAGAGTGATGAGAGAGAAGGAAATTTCAGGCAGAAAGAAGCACGTGGAATAGCACAAAGATATGGGAAAGTGCTACACATTTAAGGAACCAAAGGATTGCAGAATGAGAGGGATATGAGGGCGAAGAGGAGAGTCGAATGAGAAAAGGCTAGAGTGGTGTGGTAGGAGGAGCCAGACCGTGAAAGGCTAAGGGGGTTGGACTTCCTGATAAAGCCACCAGGAAGTCATAAAACGGTTGGCTCACGCCTACAATCTGGGAGCCAAAGTGGGAGGATCACCTGAACTCCGGGGTTGGAGACCAGCCTGAGCAAGAGCGAGACCCCATCTCTACTAAAAATGCAAAAATTAGCCAGGCGTCAAAGCACATGCCTGTAGTCCCAGCTACTCAGCAGGCTGAGGCAGGAGGATCGCTTGAGCCCCGGAGTTTGAGGTCGCTGTGAGCTATGGATACGCCACTGCACTCTACCGGGGGCAACAGAGTGAGACTGTCTCAAAAAAGGAAAAGAAAAAGAAAAATCATTCTAATGCTGGATTAAGAGAATATTCCTGGAAGCAGGTATGAGACATTTCCTGTCTCCTGGGGTGGGGGTTTAAGAGGAGATCACAGGTGGCCACCAGCCCAGTGAGGGCTCCAGGGATGTAGGGTTGTCAGAGGGGGTGTCTTTGCCCAAAGCTCCCGGTGAGGCTAAAACAAAGTAATGCAGAGTTAAGAGTTGGTAGAAGAGCTGAAGTGGGAAGTCTAGATGATTCCAAGCCATGTGTGCAGTAAAACACAGAAAAAAACTGTGGTGCGGAGTGCAAAGCAAAGAGCCTCTAGACTAGAGCAAGGACGACAACTCCACCCTCCCAGTGCGAACTTCCCACTCCCAAGTCCACGGCAGACATCACTAATCAATTGTTGCACTCTCTTCATCTGTGGCCAACTAAGGGTACTAAATCCCGCTCAAAGGGGCACCTGTTGTAGTCACTACCAATTAATTGCATTGGCTCAAAGACTTAAAGCAGGTTCCAGAGAGGAGGATCTAAAAGATGATTGAGCTTTCAATAGGTAAGGAATGAAGAGATTTTTAGTCTCAAGGAATAACACAAATAAAGGCACAAAATTGCATTGCATCCACTCCAGCGCATTTAAGTCCGGAAATGTCCCCCCAGACCACTTTTGCAGCCAGGTCCCTGTTGCAGGCCCTTCTGTGTGACTTGGCCAGGGCTAGTAAGATTTCTATCCCAAAAGCTCTCAGCTTGAGCATCCTGCCCAAAGGGTTCCTCTTTCCTCGACTCTAATGATTTCTTTCTGGATCCCTCCCTGTCAGGGAATATCTGTTAGCTAGGTATCGAAGAGCAATAACTTATGCCATATTCAGGAAATTTAGAAATTAATTCAATAAATAGATAGCATGTCCCTGCTGTGTGCCAAGCCTGGGGCTTTTTCTGCACATGCAAAAATCTTTTAATATTATTTATAATTATGTGTTTGCTTGTTTATATCACTCTGTTAAAAAAAAAAAAGAGGATGAAAATCTAGAGAATAAAATTAGGAAGAATAAACTAGAAAAAATAACATGGGAAATATAAACACCCAGAGGTAAGAGCCCACAGTCCTATTCAAGGGAGAATACTGTGTTTTACCCATGCTCACAATCTCCCTGCCTCGCACAAGGCCTGGCAAACAGGAGATGTTCCGTCAGGGCATCCGACCTCCAGATTTGGCTCTAAGCTTCATGGCAGTCCATGTAAAAAAGGATTTACATGGTCACATAATTTCACAAAGCTCACATACCAGTTACTTGCAAGGAAGTAAGTCTTTTCCTAGCATCAAGCACTAAAAAAAAAAAAAAATTCTCAAGTGTGATTTAGTAAAAGAGGGCTGATGTGGCAACTGCTTCTCTTTTTCAGCAATCACAAAAGACAACTGCAATGGGACATGCCACACCAGCGCCAAGTATGTACCCTCTGGGCCTTCTCTGGGGACAATACAAAGGAGATTTTTTTTTTTCCCCCAATGGTTTCCACCCCAGGCCCTATCCTCAGGAGAGTAGTTTCCTAACACCATTTCTGAGAGTTTAGGATAAATTCAAGTAGGAAACTAAAAATATCTCTGAAGAGGCCACCATCAACTTGCCACATCCAGGCTTTCCAACAAGCTGCCATCTGAATCACCTGGCACATCAACAAAAATGCCAGTTATTAGCCCAGTCTAGGCCACCAGGTCTCTTTCATGGAGGCCAAGGAAACCTGGTGGGCCTCAGTTTCAGAGAACGTTACTCCTGACTTACAACCAAGCCTTCCGTGGCTTCCTACTCCTAACTCCCAGGGAGGCTTCATTAACTAAGAACCCAGTAGCTGGAGTTAGACCTGAATTCAAAGTCAGTCCCTGTCATTTTCACTGACTGCATGACCTTGAGTCAATTATCTAATGTCTCCAAGCCTCAGTTTCTTCATCCGTAAATGGGAATAATAATGATGCCCACTTGCTGGGGCTATCGGACAGTGTGTAGATGACATGAAGCAATGCATGAGGCACAGCCCCGAGCACATAGCTAGTTACCCTCCTTATTCCTGGGCTGCCGCCCGCGTGTGCACACGCCACAGTTTGCCTGCTAAACGACTGCCCTTCGCTGTCTGTGCTGAGTGAGCTCGTGGCTGGAATGGACTCTCCTCCCAAGGCTTAGGCAGGACCTCTGAGTGCCTCACAGGGGCAAGGTCCAGGATGCCGGGGCTGAATGGCATTGAGAGTCACGTGGTGGGGTGTCGAGTGCTTTGCTACAAACACCATTTGCCCTTCCTTGGTGCAGCTGCCTTCTCGATCCAGATGGCACAGCCTCGTGCAAATGCGCGGCAGGATTCCAAGGGAACGGGACAGTCTGCACAGGCAAGTGAAGAAGGAATGCCGGGGGCAGGCAAGGCTTGCACGGGCTGTTGAGGGATCCGTGTCCCTGCACTCTGAATGGGCCTGGGCAGCTGGTGCCAGCCACTGATGGTCAATTGCACATGTAACAAACAGCCAATTGTGCCTGGGGACAGGCTACCAACTATTCATGAATGGAACATGTTGGTTTTGGAATGGGCGGGGTCATTGCACGTGTTTTCAAGGTACAATTGCGGTAGCTCGCAGCCTTGACTGCCGTTGAGATCACCTGGGCAGCTTTAAAAACCACTGATTTGTGTTGGGAACCCACAAGGAAATGATAAATGTTTGAGATGATGCATATGCTAATTACCCTGATCTGATCATTATATACATTACATGTATCCCAACATCATTATGTACAATTATGTGTCAATTTTTTTTACAAACCACTGATTGGATTGGCTTAGGGCATGGCTGAGGCACGGAGGCTCCGGAGCAGGACAGAAAAGGGTTTGAGCCCTAGTTCCTCCTACTATCCACGTGGCCTTGGGTGGGTCTCCAACTGTTCTGAGACCGGTCAGCTCATTTGTAAAGTAAACATAAAACTACGCCCCTTGCTGAGTGGTTTCGAGGTGTGTACAATGGCAGAATATGCAGCTGTGAAAAACCCGGCCTCATCATCAGACTCCTGGGTTTGAATCTAAGTTCTTATCATTTACATTACCTGGAAAAGTTGCTTGACTGCTCTTTTTACTATTTTTTTATCTACAAGTTGGGGATAATAAGAGAGCCTCCCCCATTGGGTTGTTGGGTGATGATAACCTGGATTAATACCTGTGAAATGCTTACAACAGCCCTAGCACTGAGCATTCGGTAAAGGTGAGCTCATGTTCTTATGGTGCCTGGTGCTAGAAAAATAGAAAATCTTAGAGTCATTTTTCCCATAAGCACTGTGTCCTGGCAGGCCACGGTCCACATTGTGGTGGAGCTGGGTGATGAACACACCCACTTGCTTTCTAGACCATCTTACCCTGGGGATTCTCCTAGAATGCCGGGTACCTTGACCCTGGTCCCCAGATGTTTCTGCAATAAGATGTGCACAGTATGCTGGTAAAAACAGCTGGAAAGGACAAAGAACTGGAATGTTCTTCTTGCCCTCTGTTTTTGGGGATTTGGCCATTTTTATCCCAATGCCTGCTGGAGCGTATGTGCTGCCAAAGCAAGCACTCAGTGGCTGCCAGAGTAGTTTTGAAGTATCTTCCATCTCTCTGGGACTCAAGTAAAATTGCATCAGTGAGTTTTTCCCTTCCCCCTCCTCCACTCTGTGTCACCCCTCCCTTCTGTAGCAATCAACGCCTGCGAGATCAGCAACGGAGGGTGCTCTGCCAAGGCTGACTGTAAAAGAACCACCCCGGGGAGGCGGACCTGTGTGTGCAGGGCGGGCTACACCGGTGATGGCATCGTGTGCCTGGGTAGGTGACCATCCCTGATCCATCGGCAGAAACGGTGTAAGAGACAGAGCCCTATACAATGATTCTAATGTGTGAGCTCTTACTGCTAGGACATGCAGCTGCTGGGATTGTTAGCCGGTTTGCCTGGGCAGGAAAGGACGAGGGCGGGGAAATGTGACCACAGGGGCATGAAGGCCTATAATGTTCAAAAATCACTTAGGAAGCATAAAAGGAGACAAACTTTTTCTAATTAAACATGATGGCAATGACTGAATTTTAAAACTTTTATTAGTTTCTTTTTATATAAGTAGCACATTCTCACTCTGGAAAAAGAAGGCATATAGGCTGGGGGAAAAATTCTGGAGACAACACTGTTATTGCCGTATGACTCCATTTTGCTACGTAGACATGTACTTTTTTTAATAAAAATGGCATTTCATGATACATAGCGCTTATGATCTTAGCAATATGATAGAACAACTCTTCCTGAAAATAAGTATACCTCTGATTCATTACTTTAATGGCCACACACTGTTCTACCATAAAGGCATATCATAGTAAGTTGCCTGAATTTAACTTTTGACTTGGAAAAAAAGATTCACTCAGAAAAGTTGCAAGAATAGTACAAAAAAGACCCACGTGGTTCTTTACCTACATTCATTTATTAACATTTTGCACTAGTTGTTTCATTTATTCTCTTTGGAAATCTACGTATTTTTTCTAAATTATTTGAGAGTAAGCTATGCCTATTGTATTCTCTTTATCCCTAAATACTTGAGTGTGTATTTCCTAAGAATAAGGACAGCCTCTGACGTAACCACGGCACAGTTATCAAGCTTAGTAAACTGATTACTGATACAATACTTTTGCCTAATTATCATTTGTATTCTAATTTTGTCAGTTACCCCAATAACGATTTTTTTTTTTTCCCAACAGTACTTCCTTCAGTGCAGGGTCCAGTCTGGAGTCAGACATTGCATTTAGGTGTCATATCTCTTTAGTCCCTTTCATCTGGGACAGTCCCTCAACCCTGTTTTGTCTCTGATGACCTTCACATTTTGGAAGGATAGAGTCGATGCCCCGACTCCTTTTTCTTCGATAGCATGTCCTTTATCTTAGGCTTGTCTGATGTTCTTTCATGATTAGCTTCAGGTTACACGTTCCAGGACTGAATGTCGTGGATGTTGCATCCTTCTCGGGATACCACGCCAGCGCCACTGGGTTCCCCTCTGCCCCTCGTGTGCGATGTTAATTTTGACCCTCAGTCAAGGTGCTGTCTGATTTCTCCACTGTAGAGTTATTTTTTTCCCCTTTGCTACTAAAAAGCAATCAGTGGAGAGATACTTTAACACCAAGCAAACATCTTGCTCCTCATCAAAATGTTCTCCTAAGTTTAGCATCGATTGATGAATCCTCCCCCAGCCAATCTAGATTGTGATGATTGCAAAAGATTTTTAAAATTCCTAAGTCTCTTCATTCATAGCACTGTTGGGTTAGACTTTAAGATTCTATTATTTCTAACACTTTGCTGCAAATGCTCATGTTCATTTCTCAAGCAGACAGGTTTTAGCCCATAGACTGTGCCTCTGCTGGAATTAGCTGTTCCCCCATTGGGTTCCTGCTAGCTCAGAATTGAGAGAAAACTGAATCCCACCTTGCTGCCTGTTCCCCTTGGTCAGTTAGCCCTCCTAGCTCGCCCCTCAAGATGCCTTCACTGGGAAACCAGGCTTGATTCTCATGCCAGGTGTTGACTTTTTGTTTTAAAGAAATCAACCCATGTTTGGAGAACCACGGTGGCTGTGACAGGAACGCGGAGTGCACGCAGACGGGACCCAACCAGGTGAACTCCGCCCCCAGGTCCTTAGGTTTCCTGGAAGGAAACTCCTGGGTCTTTAGACACAGGCCTGAGGAGAGAGGCTGAGGACTGACCTCTGAGCAGCAGCAGAAAATAAGTACTTTAGGGGAAATTATGAAAGAACAAGAGGCCTTTCTTTGGGAATGAGGAGAAATGGGGGAACAAAGGGTACGAGGAGAAGGGGCTCCCCTAGAGTAGGGAGAAGTAGCCATCTGCAAATACCACATGATTCCAGAAACAACTAGAATGTCCCCCAAAGTGCTCCCATTTCTTTTAGGTTTCTGATGCCCAGAATCCCACATTTTTTTCTTTAACATGAGGCCCTGAAATGCACGTGCCACAGCAGAAGATCAGACTGTAGGCCCTGGCCAGGCACGGTGGCTCATGCCTATAATCCTAGCACTCTGGGAGGCCGAGGCAGGAGGATCCCTTGAGCTCAGGAGTTCGAGACCAGCCTGAGCAAGAGCGAGACCCCGTCTCTATGAAAATTAGAAAGAACTTAGCCGGGCAACTAAAAACATATAGAAAAAAATTAGCCAGGCATGATGGCGCATGCCTCTAGTCCCAGCTACTCAGGAGGCTGAGGCAGGAGGATCCCTTGAGCTCACAAGTTTGAGGTTGCTGTGAGCTAGGCTGATGCCATGGCACTCTAGTCTGGGTGACAGAGCGAGACTCTGTCTCAAAAAAAAAAAAAAAAAGACTGCAGGCCCTCCGCCATTCTCACGCTAGCAAACACAGCTTACAGCAGCTCTTTGGGGAGGTGGGGAAACGTGAGGGCTCCAGCGTCAGGGGGTGAGGCATCCCAGGTGGAAAGACACAGGTGGGGAAGCTGGAGGCTCGGAGACCCAAGTTCCACCTGCCTCAGTCTGTGTCGCATGGTGAACAAGCTAAATGTCCAGGCAGGAAATTACATACATCCAAAATTAGAC
>RJWJ010039517.1:0-14432 GCA_004363605.1 Indri indri | reverse complement strand
TTTTTTTGAGACAGAGTCTCACTCTCTTGCCTGGGGCGAGTGCTGTGGCGTCAGCCTAGCTCACAGCAACCTCAAACTCCTGGGCTCGAGCAATCCTACTGTCTCAGCCTCCCGAGTAGCTGGGACTACAGGCATGTGCCACCATGCCTGGCTAATTTTTTCTATATATATTTTTAGCTGTCCAATTAATTTCTTTCTATTTTTTTTTTTTTTTTGATAGAGACGGGGTCTCACTCTTGCTCAGGCTGGTCTCGAACTCCTGAGCTCAGGACGATCCGCCCGCCTCGGCCTCCCAGACTGCTAGGATTACAGGCGTGAGCCACCGTAGAATTAAGTTTTAACTCTGGGTGGAACTTTATTAATGATATAATTCAGAGGTTTTACAGTTAAGGAAATGAAGCTCTAAAATATCAAATAACTTGCCCAATATAGAATGTATCACCTGTGTCTCTCTTACATTTAAACTAGTTCTTTTTCCTTTATATTTTGTTGCTTATATGGTAATTGCATGGTCCATTCATGTTTGCTCAGAAGACATAGGTGATGTCAGGATTGGACAATGGGTATTTTATTTTATTTTATTTTATTTTATTTTTCGAGACGGTCTTGCTTTGTCACCCAGGCTGGAGTGCAGTGGCCCAATCATAGCTCACTGCAGCCTCAAACTCCCACCTCAGCCCCCAAAGTAGCTGGGACTATAGGCGCATGCCACCATGACCAGCTAATTTTTAAATTTTTTGTAGACATGGTGTCTCCCTGTGTTGCCCAGGCTGGTCTTGAACTCCTGGCCTCAAGCAATCCTCCTGTCTTGTCCTCCCAAAGCACTGGGATTATGGGCATGAGCCACCATGCCTGGCCAACTCTTGAAAATGATAGCCCTCAAAATGGCTATATAATTCATCATATAATCAGTTCCCCCAGGATCTGTCTTGCCCTAACAGGTTTCCCATTTTCTTTGCTCAGTTTGAGCAGTTTAATAAGGTAGAGTGATGTAGAAAGATTAAATTTATGATAGAAGGGGATGACCTTGAACCAGCATCTGGAAATAAAGTGTTTCTTTGTCTTCTGATTAGAATCAAATCACAGGTTTTCTTTCTATCTTTCCATAGATACAGGTAGAATAAGATTCTCAGGGTACCTCCTGAGTTATTGTCCTTTTTTGCTAAAATAGATATTTTTCAAAAGCTTCTGAGTAAAGGAGCTATTCCTACTAATTTCTAGCTTCGGTTTTATTCTTTTAAAAACTTGCCAATCCATGCAGCATTTCTTGTTTGCCTGGATCGTTGGCCACTCATAAATGAAGGTGCATTAAGTTTTAAGTGTAATTATTAAAGTAGTTTTCCCTTTTATGTGTCTGGCAGTTGGTTACTTTAGATGCAGCCCATTAGTCAGATGTATGAGTAATTCAGCCACGTAAATTCTGCTGTCACTTAAGTGTGGCGTAGTTTGGTTTTTCTACATGAAAAGTGCTTGCAGGGAATCCTGTACAGATTATCTGAAGTAATAGAGCTCACTTCGGTATATAGTAAAGAAAGAGATAATATTATGATAGTGATTACTGAAATCTGCAGACAATCACTAAATTAATTCTTGGCCAGTTCTTTTAACATCTTTCTCAGCCCAACCTTTCTATGAAGAAAGGCAAGTGAGAATTTGTTGTAGATGGTCCCTTGCAATTATTATCAACAAAGATAAAAAGTCAGAAGGGAAAATAGTAGCCACTGTTTTATTGGAGAATTTTTAAAAGGATAAAATCTAAGTTTCTGCATGTGTGTGTGTGTGTGTGTGTGTGTGTGTGTGTGTGTGTGTGTTTGTGTTTTAGAGGTAATGATAGTGGTGGGTTTGGGATATTTACTTTCCTGAGTGCTGATTGTCCTTGTAAGCCTACTTTTGTAGCAAGTGCCATATTGACTCCTATCACGTGCCAAACTTAATCTGGGGGGAACAATATGTGTTTGAATGTATATAATTTTAAGGCATTTTACATGTATTTATTTCTTCTTGACCTAACCTATTTTCTTACTGCCTCCACTGATCATTTTACTTACTGTCTTTAATACATTGATATTGTAGAACTTCAGGAGTCTTAGGTTTTTCCCATTTCTGGCTTTGACCTATGTTTTACTCAAGTCTAATTATCCTTTGTAAGAGAAATTGATAAAATTAAGCATACTTAGGATCATTGCCTATCATGACAGACACAGGCCAAGGAAAGGCAGCTAAAATATCAAAGAGGTTGTATGGATATGTTGATACAATTATGGTCACATTTCTGTCAGTCAATTTGGATTAGGAATGCAAGGCCGGGACCTAGGGGATGAGTAGAACAATATTAGAGCCTTCAAGGGGAACAGTCTTCCCCCTGTATATTCATCAAATAGTATTTCCCCCTCCTGCTTATAGGTAGCCACTATGTTTTTTCCAAGCAATGCCAGTATATTGGCCTGGAATGCCAAGTTATGGAGAGACACCTAAGCTCTATTTATTACAGCATTATATCAAGGTCTCCCCTGTATTCCTACAACTCCTTCACTACCACCCCTCCCCAAAAGGACAGCACAAGTGTAGCATTCATAGAGCCATCAAGAGAATTTTCAAGTTCACCCATAGGAGCACTTGAAACAAAGCCAGAGCCATTTCACAGAGTATCTCCTAACCCTGTACAGCTCATCAAAAGGCAGGGATAGCCCAGTTAAACTGGTTCCTTGATCATGTGGACATAGTCCATAAGCACGAATTCCTGTTTATGATAGTGTACTGTCTTTGACCTTGAATTTCCTGTATCTGTGCTTGCCAAAAACTTTTAAGTCAGCAGGCCTAAGTAATGACTGCAGAAAGCAGAAGAGCAACTATTTCTCTTTGTTTAATGTTTTTACAAATCTGAAAAGGAACATGACCCTAATCGTTTTAGGAATAAAAACTTTCTTCCTTATCATGGAAGTCAGGAAAGAACTGTGGGCAGTCTCCAGAAGAATTATCTGAGGCTCCAGATTACATCTGTCTGAGCTACAGAGGAGATGTGATGTGGCAGATGTATTGTCACTTCCGTACAGTCTTTTTGTGCAGTCTAATCTCCATAGTCCCTGTGGATTACTGGTTTTTATCTGTCATTGTGCAATACCAGGAAAATAAAAGAGAATTTGAAGTTTAGACTAAACCTATTAGAAATAAGGTCAATGTTAAGACTCAGAATGGGCACCGGAATTTAGCCTTTTTGCTAATTTCCTAACTTCTGTCCATAAATTCATGTTTATTTTGCTAAAGATACTAGATTTTGCAGACTCTGGCCTCCAGTCAAGCTTTATGTTCTGTCTGTGTTGGAGGTGACAGGGCAGGAATAGGGAAAACTTTGATAATCTTCAGTGGTGGACTGTGAAAGACCCTTGAATACAAGGAAACTTTGAAAGCTATTTGTATAAATATTGTACCATAATTATTGAATGGGGGAAAGAGGGAAGCAGAAAGAAATGGAAAGCTCTTTGACATTCAGTGTAGAATGTACCACTTCCAATATTTAATAGTATTCAGGGTAATAGAAACAAGTTGGCATATAGCCAATTTGAGCCACCTAACTGAAGATGTGTTTCCTAGAAACTGAATAGTAATAAAGCTTCCCTGAGAAAGAAACTTCTTTCCTTAACTATTTTATATGAGCTAAGTTCCACATAAACTTGTGCTTACTTTTTTAATAGTCAATTTCTAGATCATTTCTCTTGTATTTCCTTAAAGATCCAAGTTTTTTGTGCTAGAAGAAGGAGCTCTTAATGAACTATCCACATGAGTGTCGACAGCCACTTTATGGTTTCAGTTAGGAGTCAGGATAGGCAGAAAGGGACTTACTTGAAAGTGGTCTTGCTAGAATATTTTGTAGGAGATAAGCTAACGAAAGCTAATATTTTAATTAATGCCTTTTCCCACAAAGTTCTCTCATTGAGTTTTCACTATTCAAGGTCTTTTTATCCCCTAAAATTCCACAGATGGCAATAGTTCCCACTTGTCAGGCACTTGGCTAGATGCTTTTATGTATGTTACCTCATTTACTCCTCCCAGCAGCCCTCCAAGTTCTACAGGTTGAAAACCCGCTCCAGAAAGGCTAAGTAACTTTTTCCTGGGTCATACAATCAGAGCACCTTCCAAATTCTTCGACAGGTATTTTCCAGGTAATTTCTAATCTTCTAACGTAGTTGTAAACTCAATGTGGCAAATAAAATATCGTAGGTGGATTTTATCATAGATTGTAAGTTAGGAATCCTAAGGTTTTTTTGTTGTTTGTTTTTCTGTTCTATCATTGAGTTATAATGCAGATTTTTTGGTTAGTATTTGTAGCGGTGGTGAGAGCTGGTGGGGTCTTTAAGAGGCATTTGGGTCAAGAGGGATGCACCCTCAGGAATAAATTAATGTCTACTCTCAGGAGTTCCCACAAGATCGGGTTGTTATAAAGTGAACATAGCTATGTCTCTTTGCACTTGCCTGCTCACCTTTCTGCTTCTCTGCCAGAAGCTGAGCCGATGCTGGTGCCATGCTCTTTTCTTTATAAATTACCCAGCCTCGGGTATTCTGGTATAACAACACTAAACAAAAACAATATTCTTCTTTGTAAATAATTTGTAAATTTGATGGAATGATAGAATAATGATAAGAAGAAAAGTGAATACCAGAGGTTTAAAACAAGAACAGGAGTTTTAGCCTGGAACTAACATATGCACATAGTATTGTCCTAAAACCGAAACCCAGTGACTCGATAAATACCATTTTACAAAGATCTTGCTAAAGTTCCGTCTTCGCTCCTTGTTACTAACTCTTCCATAAGTTCCATTAATTGTAATTGCTTTACAAATCAAGAATCTTGATTCCATAAAAGTACAGTCCAGCTACCAAATGGGTTTCTAAGAACCCAGCTCTTAGAAAGAGACAGTAAAAATGGAGCTAAATTAGAGAAAACAGTTCTTAGAGAGCAAGTAGTTAAAGTTGGCTGTGGAGTTTAGAGAAACTTGAATAAACCAAAGAACAGCACAGCTCATGATTACCAAGAAGTTAGACCATTCTTTTCACATTACAGATCAAGAAAGCAAACAGTATTGCAGTATCCCTGGATTTTCATTTATTCTTACCTCACCACCCATTTTTATTCTGGAAGAAAATAATCTAAGTTATCTTAGATTAAAGCTATTGAAGGAAACAGGCTAAAACTAATCAATGCCAGTTTATCTCCTATAAGCAGAATTTCTATTCTAGAGAGAATGGGTTAGGCGTGTTCAATTGCTTTAGAAGATGAGTTATCCAAATACATGCAGCACATCACTGAAAAGTCAAGTGGGAAGAGAAAAAAGGTCACTTTTATTTATTATGCTTTAATAATTTCTAAATTTTTCCCTTTTTGATGTCATTTAGGTTTGGCATATCCCCATGGGTTGTTTTTTAGAATAAGGCTTTTCATGAGCATAAGGACTTAACCAGTATTGGGCTGAGTTTGAGCCTACTTTTTTGGTTACTTTCCATCGTATTTGTACCTTCCTATTCATAGACCATTGGTTAAGCCTTGCATAGGATTGTGTTACAATAAATGCATTTTCCACTGACAATGAAAGCAAGTAGAGTCTATTTCTGCTCTATTTCCTAGTATATTTGAATGTGAAATGTATCCTGCACAGAGGACGCTTCAAAACAGGTGCATACTTCGAAAGGTTTTCTTGAGATTTGAACACATGAATACCTGGGTAACTGATTAAGCTGGAAGAGATTTGATGATGTTTCTCTGGTAATGAGGGGCCTGAAAAATTAGGAACCTTTGAGTCTTCAAAAATCGTTAATGGTGATAATATAAAAGTGCATCAAGGAAATTAAGGGTAACAACTCTTAATTACTTTGAGGTACTGTGTTACTGCTTTTTAACAGTCCTTTACATGTTATCTTACATTGCAAAATGAAAATGATAACTTCAATTTCCCTTGCTAGCTTTTAGCCTTGAAGCTCTTTAAGGAAAAATTCTGTGTCTTGTTAATTTCTATATCTCCCTTAGTCTCCTACAACAGAAAGCACTCTTGCAAATATTCACTGCCTCTTCATGGCCAGGATTCATGTTGATAATATGGAATGAAATGATCCCTTAGGGTTTTCTTATGCTGTAATCATTTTCCTGATTTTTATTGGAAGAGAACAAAATTCGTGCCTTCTACCTCAGTCTCTTTATGAGGATGTGTTATCAGTCTCCCTGGCTGGCAAAAGTCTTTTCATTCTTATTTCATTTGCTTGGTTCAAAATCATAATTCGTGACCATTCAGATACCGGTGGTGTCTCCATACTACCATGATTACCTCTTTATCTGAAAACTGTTGCCCCTTACCATTTGTCCCATCATTGATAGTTTTTGCATGCTCTATTTTTTGTGTATTCTGTTTTTTAGTGTTTACTATTAAAACTTTGTAGACAAAGACCCTGTTATATATGTCTTTGTACCTACCTCTAATCTAGTCCCTTTTTGACAGTGGTATTAATAATACCAGATTGTCAAGCTCTGTAATTATAAAATAATATAGTGTCTGGCATGAAAGTTATTTAAATTCAAAGTGGAACTTTGATTATACATAGCTGATGCCTTGCCTTATCCTTCACTAGAAATAAGAACCTCTTTCTTAAGCCTACTGACATAGAATCATGGAGTGGGAATTGACAGGAAAATAGATGGATCAGTGTTGGTGTTTTTGAGTTAGACACGCATGGCTCCCTGAATCTATGTAAATTTCCTATCTAAAGTCTATTTCTTTTTTACCTCTTAGTAATTCTGTCACGTTACCCTGTTTATTTCTTTCACAGCATGAAATTGTTCTGTTTGCTCTATTGTTTCTCTCCCTATCAGATACTGTGTTTGTCTTATTCACTGTTGAATTACTAGCACTTACTTTGGAGTTTGGCACATAATAGAAGATTGATAGATATTTATTGATTGAATGAATCATGAGAAGCATACTCAGGCTCACGAACATGAACACCTGCTTGGAATTTCTAAAGCCACTCTTTCTTCCACAAACTGGATTTGAGAGACACATAAAGAGAATCCACCAACACCTCCCCCTCTACACACACCCAGCTTCCTACTTTGCCACCCCACCTCCAGCTACAGGAGTTATTGCTCCTTGGTTTACATCCCAGACTGACTTTTTGCAGTAAAGCAGTGATGTGGTTGTAAAGATACAGGGCTGAATATGCACTTGTCTAGACTTAATTTAATATAGACTATTCAATTTATACCTTGTTTTTCATGTTCTTCACTCTAATGTCCTGATGGGACTAAAATTGTATCCAGAGTCTGAGCACACTACTTGCCTAGGGCGGTAATAGACCTTTCTTCAAATTTAAATTAGCTGAAAGCTGGCTGTCCTGTATGTGAAAATGTAATCTTAATATCCTGGTTAAACACAGGCCATCCCAATTAAATGAATTATCTGAACTACTTGCTTTTTATCTATTGACATTTATGATTAGAAAGCCTTAAAGCAGTTAAATTTCATTAGTGGCATCCATTTATCCATTATTGCAAATTTTCTGTTTCCTGTAACCCAAAGAAGCTGCTTTTCTTCTCCTTATCCCATATATATAAAGTTGAACATATATTTAGCATGTTTATTAAAGAAACAATTCTGCATAGTAAGGAAGGGTTAAGTGTCTGAAGCCCTAGGTGCAAATCCTTTCTGCTACAATTTCCAAAGGTGATCCATATTAGCACAAATTACTTGTTTCTCCATCTGTGGATTATGAAAACTAGTTCCGAGTAAAGATGCTAGGAGAGCATGCATTTATTGGATGAATTCCATATAGACAAAGTATTTACTGAGAAACAAGATTTTTATATCCTTAAGTTATTATATGTAATTCTTTTTCTTTAAAGAATCTTCTGCTGACGCTCAACTTTTCCTGGAAAAATGAATCATTCTCACCATCACCCGACAACTTCAGCCTCACACTCTCATGGTGGAGGAGACAGCAACATGATGATGATGATGGTGAGTGCCAAAGAAGTGACAACACAGGCCCTTTCTGACCCCCTTGGGTAATAGAAATAATGGAGTTTTAGGCCAGGCACAGTGGCTCATTCCTGTAATCCCAGCAATTTGGGAAGCTGAGTTGAGAGGATCGCTTGAGGCCAGGAGTTTGAGACCAGCCTGGGCAACATAGCAAGACCCCATCTCTACAAAAAAATTTAAAATTAGCCTGATGTGGTGGTACATGCCTGTAGTCCTAGCTACTCAGGAGGCTGAGGTGGGAGGATTTCTTGAACCCAGGATTTCAAGGTTGTAGTGAGCTGTGATCCCGCCACTGCATTCCAGCCTGGGTGACAAAGCCGGACCCTGTCTCTAAAAAATAAAAGAAGGAATGGAATATGGAATTTTAGTACTAGAAGGTTATTATCTTTAAAAATCAGTTTACCAGTGAGGAAAACTAAAGCAGACCCAAACAAGTCAAATGATTTGCCCAAGATCATGTGGCAAGTTATTTACAGAAATCATACCAGAATCAGGATTCTGAGGTTTTTCCTTCTGTAGTCCCTTCTTTTAAAATTGACTCTTTTCTGAATTAAGTTCTGGTCTTTATGCTTTGTGTGGAAAAGAGAAAAAGACAAAAGTTGATGGTGGGGGTCTAGGAGAATACTCATGCTTGGTCCCTGTGGTAGTGATGCTAGAGTGAGGGTGAAGGCCTCAGTGAATGTCTCTTCTTAGCTTGTTATCCAGACCTACAATACTTTTAAATGTTCTAAGCTTCTTTGCCTGAAATTCTCATTTAGGATTTTCATTCATTTCTAACTGACTTTTGGTTTTCTGGCAGCCTATGACCTTCTACTTTGGCTTTAAAAACGTGGAACTATTGTTTTCCGGTTTGGTGATCAATACAGCTGGAGGTGAGTAAGCTGTCAGGTGTTGTTTGAAGTTGACAGTCACATGAGAGACAGTGACAAAGAATTTGGAAACCCAGCACCTCTTTCCATCCTAGTTACTGAATCACTATGGTCATGATACATAACCTTCTTGGTTCCTACTTCCTACCCAGAAGGTATGATACACAATACTTTTTTCGGTCCTCTGGTAAACCTCCCTTAAATGATGTGTATGTTTTGGCACTCTGAAAAATAATTTAGATATCAGGTAGAAGTATTTTGCAATCCATTTCCTTTCATCCTTTTCCAGAATGTTTCCTTGTTCAGTAAGTTATTGGTCCTGGACAAAAGACTGCAGTCAAGTTCAAATGCCACAAAATAACCCTCAGTTAAAAACTTTTGATCTAGTACAATCCTTCTATTTTACAGATAAATTAAACCTCAAATAGTGAAATGACTTGCCCTAAGTCACAAAGAATTAGTCTGCCAGAGGTAGGACAAGGACCCAGACCTTCTAGAGCTGCCTGGAACAGTGTTCTTTTGGTCTACCAAACTCTGGCCCATGTCCTTCCCAATTCTTGGCATGGCCATCTTAGAGTCACTCCTAGTTTTAGGGCACATGATCACCCATCTCTTTGTGTCTATTATCTTCTATTGGTATACTTTAAATTGCAGTCACCCAAGCTCAATAGTCAGTTGGACTGCTTTAGGTACGAGGTGTATCTTTAGATCCACAAAGTTAGTTTTGGGACTAAGGAGAGCATTTAGTTTAGGTAGTATGCTAAATTAGCAATTTGAATTTATGTCAAGTATTACCAATATTTCACAGTGTGAAAGACTTAGAAATGAAATACCTATTCAAGACATGTAGGTCAGTACTTTTAAAACTAAGTTGTTCTTATTCCCCTTTTTCCATATTCTACATTGTTTCAATGTAACAAAGCTAATTTAATGCCATCAAGCTGTCAGACCAAAATGTTATTGTTGTTCAGGTGATTTTTCTTACCTTAATCAGAAAGTAAATATGTTCTTCAGCAGAGGCAATGGTTTTCACTATCTTAGCTGTTCTTCTACCTGGGCAAGTGAAGAGGTAACAATATAATGTCTTCAGAAACTGAGAGTAGCATTTTTTTCTATGTGTCTTTCTAGCTGGACAGCACACTGGCTAATGATTTTGCACATTTGACAGCACACCATCTTTTCCTTCCTTACTTAGAAATGGCTGGAGCTTTTGTGGCAGTGTTTTTACTAGCAATGTTCTATGAAGGACTCAAGATAGCCCGAGAGAGCCTGCTGCGTAAGTCACAAGTCAGCATTCGGTACAATTCCATGCCTGTCCCAGGACCAAATGGCACCATCCTTATGGAGACTCACAAAACTGTTGGGTAAGAAGATTTAACAGATCCAGATGAAGTTCTAGAGGGTTGGATTAATTAAGCAGCAAAGCAGCTATTTTATTAGCAGCAGCCTTCTTTCTGAGTTAATGATTCTGTATGACCTTGGTCAACACTGTCTTTGGAGGTTTGGGGTTGTGGGTCATCAGCAGGCCAAAGGAGGAGTGATAGGGACTCTTCTGCAAATGTGAATGTTCTGAGTTGTGAGTATTGGTCACTTTGGAAAAAAGTAAGTGAGGGATCTGTATTTTAAAATATTTGCCAAAATAATAACAAACAAGTTAAGAAAGTCAGGTCAAGGTGTAAAAGAACGGCAGAGTGCAATGGATTCCTTTCTATAAAAAGTTCTACCTCGCCAGTTCTATCCTTATTTTGTTTACAATATAAGACTGTACAGATTTCTGTGTTCTAGGAAAGTGTTTGGATGATTATTGGTTTTTCCCATAGATAGGCAAAAGCCTTTTGAGATTCAGTTTTAATTAAACTGTAGGTCGCAAAACTAGATTGGACCTTAAGAAATCCTATAGACTAACATCCTGTTTTCGAGCAAACAGTATTATTTATTCCCATTGTAGTGGGGAGCCTGTTGAGGCTCCAAAAAGTCGTGACCTATCTGGAGATGAGTAACCAGGTCTCCTGGTCCCTAGTTAAGTCATTTCTACTACACCACCCAACCCTCAATTCTATTTCCATTTTCGCAGAATGTGACCTTTGCAAAGGTGGAAGGCGTGTAAATGCTCAGGCAAATGTGTGTGGGAGAGTTTAGGGCTTCCCTTTCAGGATCTAAGGAGGTGATAAGTTGGGATTACTCCTCCTCTGAAAGAGGGTTCCTCCCACTAGCATATAACCCTATCTGGCCAGTGCTTATAAACCTGACAGCCCTATGCTGTTTCATTTCCAGGGACCGATAGGCAATATACATATACACAAGTACCCGTGAGTTGCCAGGGTGGCTTTGAGACAGTCCAGTTCCAGCTGAGCTCATGGCTACAGCTGTATCCCCTTTCTCCTGATCTGCAGAGTTCCTTGGAGTTCCTAATTGTTGTGTCCCTTTTTACTCTCCAGGCAACAGATGCTGAGCTTTCCCCACCTCCTGCAAACAGTGCTGCATATCATCCAGGTGGTCATCAGCTACTTCCTCATGCTCATCTTCATGACCTACAATGGGTACCTCTGCATTGCCGTAGCAGCAGGGGCTGGTATGGGATACTTTCTCTTCAGCTGGAAGAAGGCAGTGGTAGTGGACATCACAGAGCATTGCCATTAACGTCAAACTCCATGGCGTGGCCTTACTGATTGCGGTGGGAAGCAGTTCGAGACTAGAAGATGTGGTTCCTGCTCCGATCATCCCTTCTTGCTCCTGTCTCTTTACACACACACACACACACACACACACACACACACACCCCTGCTCAACAGAGGTTTAGTTTACAGTCTCTGAGCTGAAGTGGTAACCTCCCAAACTTTTTTCTAATAAGCTGAGATTCCCATATCTCTTGAGGAGAAGCCACCCATGAGATGTCTTTTCCTCCCCAATCATTCTAGATCTAAGTTATATGTTCTTGTCTAATCCAGGTAGCTTTCTGTTCAATGACTTGATCATCTGCTTCCTTTTTTAATCTTCTGGATTTTTTTAAACAGACAGTAAGTGAATTTGGTGGGTTTTTTCCCTGGGTCAGTGATGGAAAGGGATTGATTTCACCCAGGATTAATGGCAGCTGAGGGAAATTCTTGCCCAACTAAACCCAGAACTTAAACTTAACATTAGAAAATAAGGTCCTGTCCTTGGGCTTAATGAGTGGGAAATACATTGTGCCTTTCTCTAGGTGTGATGTGTTGCACCGAAATCTTTGTAGTGTGCAGAGGGATGGTTTGAGACTAAATACAGGCCTAGAGCTTGCAGAGTATGTATTCTTGGATGGCTAACTCATCAACTTGTGTTTCCGCTTAACATTTTGATTAGAATGAACTTGCCAGTCAAAAAAAAAAAAAAGACAATCAATTTGAGAAAATAGAAATAGATATTTTAAAATAAAACCATTGGCATTTTACTTTGCCTTGGTACCTTGGTTTGTCCCAGCTGAATGAAACAAAAGAGTTTGAATTATTTTTTCCCATTATTGTTTTCATATGTCTGCCTCTATGCCAATGATTTTCAAATTTTAGCATGTATCACAATCACTTGGAGGGCTTGTTAAAACACTAGTTGCTAGGCCTCACCCCAGAGTGCCAAAACTGGCATTTCTAAGTTCCCAGATGATACTCCTGCTGATGGTCAGGGGACCACACTTTGAGAATCTGTGCTTTAAACTAAGAAAATGTCACCTGGTGGGGTGGGTTACCTGATATTGGGCATGGGCATTTGAATTGCTGACTGGTGGGTGGTATGTCTGGGCTTAACTCACTTAGTAAATGCTGCTGATCAATACTTAATCATTCCACATTTATTCAGCTTCAGCTGTGTATATGTGTGCCCACGCGCACATGCACAAAGGGCTGTAGCCAGAGTATTTTCACTAGCCTATATGAAGTCACTAGTCCTTATTTTTAAAGACCTGTGGTTTCTTCTAAGTAGTTTGAATGTTGAGAGAGACTTTTGATCTGCAGTGTAAATCCACCAGTCATGGTCCAGAAGGGCAAAAGTCCAGCTTTCTCTTTGGAGAGACTGAGGGTGTGGTTTGCTGATGGCCAGATCTTCTTCACATCATGCCCATCCCAGGCAGACCCTCATTCTCCACGTGACGGTCTTTGTTACTCTGGGGGGCTTAATTAGATCACAAGTGGCCAAAACTTCATTTCTCAATGAAGAATCACCTTGGATTTTTATTCTGTTCAGTTGTTAGTCTACATGGCAGTCCAAACTACCTCTGTAAAGGGAGTCTTCCTTTGCTGGTCTGTTAAATCCTGCCCTCCTTGGTGCTAGATCCAATTGTGCCTCAGGGTGGAGGCCACAAAACAGTACTATCCTGTTGAAGTTTGTACTTTCTCTATGGGTGCCAGTTAAATATTGGAGAGCAAGGAATGTGTACTTGTATGGCTTTGAACCAAGAGAGGGTTATGAGCCTACCGGTAGAGGTTAAAATCCATGAACCAACGTGTAGAGCTTTGTGCTTCTCCCTCATTTCATCCCCTTGCAATGATACTTAGCATGAGCAGAGTGAAGGACAGATACTGACAGAGTCCAATGTTAAGGTATAAATAGCCTGTTGTTGGCCAGGCACTTTGGCTCACACCTGTGATCCCAGCACTTTGGGAGGCCAAAGCGAGAGGATCACTTGAGGCCAGGAGTTTGAGACTAGCCTGGGCAACATATTGAGACCTCATCTCCACAAATTTTTTTTAAATAGCATGTTGTCTCAGAAGCCAAGGAATGATAAAACCATGAGATATAAATAAGAATCAATGTTTAGTAGTGACTCTGATGCTCTCTAGAAATCTCAGCATGAACTGCTGTAGAGTACCCTTCCAGGAACAGAACCTTATCAGTAAGATAAAATCAAGGCCAATTAAGACAAAGCGCTATGAATTTGAAACTCAGAGAGAAACATCAGTTTGGGATAGGTCTTTAGGTATTCAGGATAGAGATAATTTCCTGAAAAACCTGAATTTCAGGGATTCTTGGACTAGATTGCTAAGGATGAAGCCAGTGAAGGAGAAAAAAGTTAAAGCTTAAATTCCATCTTAGTTGAGCTCTTGGATTATGATAATATCATGATATCATTGACTTCCATTTGTTTCCCTGTTCATTTGATATTTAATGCCTGGCTGCTTTGTTCCTTTTCAATTGAAACTTCTCATTTCCTCCTTCCCTGTTCACATCTGTTGGAAGACTGTATCCCCATCTCTTTGGCCTCTTACTCTGCTGTCCCTTTCTGTCTTTCAGTCTTTTATCTCATACGTCTAGTTTATTAAATCTCCCTAGCAGGCCTGATGCAGTGGACATTGCTATGCTGCAGATATAAATACCAACCAAAAGTTGGTATTTATAAACGTGTTGGAGACCTTAAGCATGCTTTAAGAAGCAATCGCCCCAGCTGGGTATGGTGGCTCACACCCGTAATCCTAGCACTCTGGGAGGCTGAGGTGGAAGGATCACTTGAGGTCAGGAGTTCGGGACCAGCCTGGGCAAGAGCGAGACCCTGTCTCTACCAAAAAATAAAAAATAAATT
>RJWJ010039516.1:0-14426 GCA_004363605.1 Indri indri | reverse complement strand
CAGTTTCCCAACTATAAAATGAGAGTGGTAGTAATGGCGCCTACCTACCGGTCCCACATGGGGTGGTGGTGAGTATTCAGCCCACTGGTTCATGTCGAGCATCTAGAACGGTGAGTGGGACGCAGGAAGCACACACAGGCGTCGGCTGCTCTCATTATTGCAGAGGCGGCTCTGGTGGAGCTGAATCTTAAGCAATGAGTGGGCAATTCCCAGGGAGACGGGGTGCAGTGAGAGCCTTTCAGGCAGACAACAATGCATGCCAACGAATGCCAGCATGAAAAGCAACCCTGAGAGGTTTTCTGTAGCTCAAAAGTAAAGCGTGAGGGCTCGTGGGGCAGGAGGTGAGGATGGCAAGGACAGATGGCAGGTGGCCTGTGCGCGCCACTCCTGGGAATGGCTCCTTTATTCCCACAAGCAAGGGCAAGCACAGGTAGGTGAGAGCATTGTCGGATCTAGCAGCAGAGTGGAGGAGGAGCAGGAAGGGGCGAGGATGGAGACAAAGGGACCAGAGAGGGGGCTAAGGAAGCGGCAATGAGGGGAGATGGCCACGGTCTGGAGAACAGGAACGGTGATGAAGGCGTGGGAGAGGCGTGGACTTGGGAACCATGCAGAAGTAGTTTCACTGTCTTGGTGACCCTTAGCTGCAGGTCACAAGGGAAAGGAACAAGGAGGAGTCCAGTATGACACCCAGGTCTACAGCCGTGGCAAAAGACAAATGGTGGGACTGACACCATGATAGAATTCAGGTGGAGGAACAGCGTGGGGCTGGGAGAAGGTCCAGAAAGAAGAGTGAACCACGTTAGCCAAACCCCTTGCAATATGACAGGGCACCAAATGCTGGGGCCAGGCAGAGCTAGAATAGAAGAGTAAGACTCATGGTCAGGGAGATCTAGAAGCTGGACCAAGTGCTAGCTGGAGAGTCAGGGTGAGGGTGGGAGGTAATGATGTCACCGTGGGCCACATGGACTCTAGGAGCTTGGGAGGCAGTGGTCAGGCAGAGTCGAGTTCAGAGAAAGGTCTAGAAACACAGATTTAAGGGTCATCAGAAAATACGTGCTGGGTGATGTCCCACCCGGAGAGCGTAAGGAGAACTAGAAGAGGGTCAGAAATAGGATAGGGAGGGACAGCTATCTAAAGGGGAAGGAAAAGCAAAAGGTGATGGTGCCCCAAGAAGCAAGGAGGAAAGTCAAGAATGGAGAGGTAAACACTAAAATGTTGCCCAAAAGTCAAGTGAGATGGAGGTCCAGCACGTCCCCAGATCTGGCACCTGGAAAGTCACAGCGAGGGGGCCAGAGCAGTATCCAGGGAAGCTCCAACTGCAGGGTGCTAAAGAGTGAATGGGAGGTGACAAGGTGGCAGCAAGTGCAGGATGGTGGGAGGCGGGGGAGGTGGCTGCACAAACCAGCCCCCATGAGGTACCCGTCCATATGCTCTTTTTGCAGGGAAAGGAAAAAAGACTCAGAAATTTGCCTAAGTTCCCTCCACGAGAAAGTCAAAAGGTGGATTTCAGTTCCATGCCTTGTGGCTTTAAAACCAATGCTCTTTCCAAAGTGGAAACATTGCATTTGGGGTTAGGATGTGGGAGGAAACCAACAGCTGGGAACGGTGAGAATGTGAGCAATAATGTACATTTGTTAACGCTTTTAGCTTTTCCAGGGTGATAAAATTAATACTTGAATGAGCTCATGGCGTGGGACATTGTCTCACGATATCCGTAACCCTCCCATGCCGACATCGCATCGTACAGCATACGTCCTCCGTATACTGAGGCTTGCAGGCTGAGGCATTGAGAACTTGCCCAAGAAGGCACAGGAATTAAGCAGAGAGGCAGTGATTCTCAAAGAAGTTAATCCAGAGGCACTGCTGATACTGCTTTAAAACTTAGGTAGGTACCTCACACCTATTTGGATGGTTACTATTTAAAAAAAAAAAAAAACAGAAAATAGCAATTGTTGGCAAAGATGTGGAGAAATTGTGCATTGCTGGTAGACATGCAGAATGGTGAAGTTGTTATTGGAAAGAGTATGTTTATTACTCAAGAAATTACACATCGATTTATGTGTAATTTATGATCCAGCAATTCCACTTCTGGGTATACAGTCCTCCCTCATTATCCATGGAGGACTGGTTCCAGGATCCCCTGTCCCCCCACCCCATGGGTACCAAAATCCACTGATGCTCAAGTCTCTTATATAAAATGGTGTGGTATTTGCATATAAACTACACACATCTCCATATACTTTAGATCATCTCTAGATTACTCATAACACCTGATACTATGTAAATGCTATGTAAATAGCTGTTATATTTTTTATTTGTATTATTTTTATTGTTGTATTGTTATTTTCTGCATACTTTCAAGGTGCAATTGGTTGAATCCCCAGATGCAGAACTCATAGATATAGAAGACAAATTGTATACCCAAAAGAATTGAAAGCAGGTTCTCAAAGAAATATGTGTGCACCCATGTTCACAGCAGCATTATTTGCAATAGCCAAAAGGTGGAAACAACCCAAGTGTCCATTAAGTAATGAATGGATAAACAAACTATAGTTTATACATGCACATAATGGAATATTATTCAACCTGAAAAAGGAAGGGAATTCTGACACATGCTACAACAGGACTGAACCCAAGGACATTATACTAAGCGAAATAAGCCAATCACAAAAAAGCAAATACTGTTCAATTCCACTTACATAAGGTACCTAGAGTAATCAAATTCACAGAGACAGAAAGCAGAAGGGTGGTTGCCAGGGTCTGGGGCAGCGGGAATAGAGAGTTTTTGTTTAATGGGGACAGTTTCAACTTTACAACCTGAAGAGTTCTAAACATGGGTGGCAGTGATCATTGCCCAACAAAATGCATGTACTTACTGCCACTGAATTGCATACTTCTTAAAATTTATGTTAACATGGTAAATTCTGTGTTACCACCATTAAAAAAAAATTAAGGTAGGTATTATTTCCCACTTTAAAATAAGAAATAAGATGCAAAGATGTTGTCTTTTTTTTTTTTTTCAGTTATATAAATTTTTTACTGCAGGCCTGGCCCAAGAACCTAAACCTCCTACGTCTGGGTGATCTTATTAGGTAGCACCCATGGGTTTGCTTTCAACTCTGATTCTGACTTGAGGTTAGCAAGTCTTTATAACGTGTTGCCATGGTGTCTTTCCTTATGTATAAACTTGGCCTGAGGACCTTTCTTATCTGTAGAATCAGGCAAATAACCTTCCTTCTCTGCATCTCATGGTGGTATCTACAGTGTTTTTACATTATTGTTCACTGGTCTCTGGTTGGAAACATGGTAGACAGGATATGGACCATACGACAAAACCTCCCTCACCATTAATCAGGAAGCACCAATTGTATGACCCACAGAGTGGGTCTACGAATATAAAGTAAGACTTTTCCTCCACACTTGCACCTACAGTTAACTGAACTTAAAACATCCTACACTCCCATCTCTTTCTACCATTGTCTTTACTTTCTTGGACAAATTTCTTAAAGGCAAAAGCTCGATATATGCTAAAAATTAAATGATTAGACCACCAGTAGCTATCAATCTAACAGAAGGCAATCAATTGCCATAAAATTCTTTGAAACTCTTGAGATAGTCTTCCTGTAGTGAAGTCCTGTTGTGGCAGTGACCCCTAGTTGCCCATATAACATCCATCCTTCCCTTTTTTCTTAGTGACAGGACTTTTTTTTATTTTTAAGGGGGCAAAATTTCTGGAGAAAATTACCCTTACCAACATCCAGTAAAGATAGGGATGGCCAATGAGATGTTAGTAGAAGTCCTTAGGTGGGGTTTCCAGGAAGAAATTTTAAAGAAAGCTTACTCAGTTTGCGGGTACCCTTTGAATTCAGTAGGTCATCCTCACTCTCTTCTCTCCCTCCCTTCCTCTCGCACCATTCTGCCCAACCGCTGAAAAAACAGATAACTAGAGGACTGTGCTGCCAAAGAGAAACATAAAGAGGAGAGAAGAAAGGCGACAAGGCATTTGAATTGCATACCCTTCTGAAGCCCCTGTTACATTGTTAGATGGAGGAGAAATTTTGGATTTTTCCAAAGTACCACTAATATTTTTTTCTAATTTCAAAATAGATTTTTTTTTTTTTTTTTTTTGCAAATCATAACCACAGTGAAATTTCAACTCACATCTTTCAGGATGGCTACTGTGAAAAACTCACGAGATATCAAGTGTTGTCAAGGACTTGGAGGAAAGAGAACTCATATATTGTCGGTAGGAATGGACATTGGCACAGCCATGATGGAAAGCAGTATTGAGGTTCCTGAAAAAATATGTACATACAATGGAATATTATTCAGCCTCGAAAAAGGAGGAAATCCTGCCATTTGTGAAACATGGATGAACTTGGAGGACATTATGCTACGTGAAATAAGCCACCAGACACAGAAAGATGAACCCTAAACGATTTCACTTAGATGAGGAATTTCAAAAAGTTGAACTCAAAGAAACAGAGTAGAAGGGTGGTTACCAGGTGAGATCAGAAGGTAAGGGAAATGGGAAGATTGTGCTCAAAGGGTGCAAAATTTCAGTTATAAAATGAGTAAGTTCTAGAGACCTACAGCATGGTGACTATAGTTAATAAATGCATTATGCCTTGAAATTTGCTAAGAGAGTAGCTCTTAAGTGTTCTTACCACAAAAAAAAGGTAGTATGAGATAATGGATACAATAATTAGCTTGGTTGTGGTAATCATTTCATAATATATAAGTATATTAAAATATCACCTTGTACATCTCAAATATATATCATTTTTATTTGTCAATTATACCTCAATAAAGCTAAAGGAATAAAGAAATAGAAAAATAAGTTAGTCATTCTGCCTCCTGGAATCTATCTTAAGGATAACTTAAATTATTTATGCAAAGACTTACATATAAGAATTCCATTTACTCAGGGAAAAATTGGAAACGATTGTTCAACAATTACTTTCTAATGCATTTTTATGCATCCACTCAATAACATGTTTTTCAAGGATTTTTAGAAAGAAAAAGCTCATATGCTCAATAAAAAAATCCAGAGAAAAAATGTAATGCTTAACTTTCAAAAATAGATATCATATATCATCATTATACACTTAATATATAAATGAGATGATAAAAGTAAGGAAACATTCAAAATGTTGACAGTAATGGATGCCAAATGACAAGGCACAACTGATTTTCATTTCTTTTCATTTCCTTGATTATCTTCAATTACCTTATACTACTTAAATATCTGAGTCCCAGAACTCCCCCTCCAACATGAGGATAAAAGCAAGAAAATCTGGAGGTGCAGTAGTTGCAAACAAACTCAGAAATGGAAAAATAATAATAAAATAAAATAAAAATAAAAATAGACTTCTCTACCCCCCAATCGTACAGGCCCCTTACGAAGTAAACAGCATGCAAGGGTTATAATTGAGGAAGAGAAGAGTGTTTATAGACCCCTCTTTCTTTGTCCCTGAACCCACCAAGCCTTCCCCAGTGTAATATTTAGTTCATTTAGATTAGGGAGAATTCCGTTTCATGCTCTAAAGGAATTTTACAAAAGGGCAGAGAGTCATTGTCCCTGTAGTGCGTGAACCGAAGCCAGGCTCGGTCTGCATCTGTTTTGGCATGGACAGAATTTCCTCCACATCCTCAAAGGAAGTGATACTTCCTAAAAGGAAAGGCTTGGTGGAGGGACAGGGAACCTAAGGGAGCAGTCGGCCCACCGCAGCGCAGGCAGTTCAGGAGGTGCTAGAATCACACACTGGGACACACTCCATCAGGTTTAAAGCAGTGTCTTTTCCTAGCCTGAAGTCCACAAAACACCCAGATGAACCTCTCTTTAACCTCCAAACGCGAGGGAGGAAGAGGAATCATTTCGACAGGGAGGGAGCAAATAGCATTAATAAATCTGGGCAGTGGGCAGCCAGGCGTCTGGGAATCGGGGTCCTCCCGAAGGGTGTGAAGCCCAAGTGCCAGGAAGAGCGTGGCAGGCGCTCACTTCCCTTCCTGGCATCTTATCTCATCAGAATCGACACCAGCACAGTCCCGGAGCTGAAAATATGTCACAAAAAGGAAACTCGTAACCCTAAGGATGCGTGAGACAGGGGCAGGAGGGAGGCCAGGGAAGCTCTTACCAGCAGCCAGGGGAGGCTGCTGCCTTTCTGATCTAGTCAGCAAGATAATCCAAGTCAGGTAAATCCACAAGGGAGCCCAATGGAACAGCAGCACGAGGTTCAACGGGATTTGAAAGCACCAGTAGTGTCAATGGAAATACTGATGCTAAAGGCAGGAAATTCTTGGTTGGTCAACAGATCAAGCAATTCTATATCCAGAATCACCATGTAATGAAGCACTATAAATGACAACCTTAATATCCCAATTAATAGCTCTGGAACCAAGGGACCCAATAAATCCACAGTATCCAACCTATTTACCGATTATTTCTATATCCTCTACGTAGCCCTGCCTGTAAGTAAGACAGTATCAGAGATGAAAGCCATTTTTATTTAGAACCATGGATCAAAATTGGGGAGTTTGGGGAGTAGATCATTCTGGAGTAGGGGTCCTCTATAATTTAGCACACAAACCAGTACACTTCTAAGAGTAAAAGGAGTCACTGTTAATAATTGCACTGGGACCACTAACACAAACAGAGACTGTCCCAGGCAAACCAGGGTGTTAAATCACCCTCCTCAAACAACCCTGTGTTTGTGACAACACACATACAAACAAAATCAATCGTGGAGGGCTTGACTAATATTATGTGTTTAACCAACATGCTCTTTTAAATCCACACACAAGAAACCCTTAAAACTGTATTAGATACAAACAGCTAACGTACCCTGTGGCTCCGTACTGGGAGAGGATGAGCTAAGCAGAGAAAGGAACAGAATCAGGTACTGAGGAGGGAGGAAGTGAGGCAGAACCGGAGGAAAGCCATTCAGTTTGGCTCTGAGGTCAAAGTAACCAGTCACATTACCCTGCTTTATTTTTATGTCTTAATGGTGGAATTATGCAAATGGTTCCCAAGTGCAAAGGCATGTGCACGGCGCATAGTCCTGAGTTAAGGGGCATATTGGTAACCTGAGCATCCAGAAGCCACCACCCCTCTTAGAACCAGAGCAGCCCGGGTCCTACTGCATTGCCTGGGACACCCCCAAAGGGGCGCGGTTTTAATCGCCATCGGTCATGCACTTTGAAACTGATCCATGGATACACAGCTACTCCAGATTTCAGGATCTTTCCTGAAATTCACACGAGGTCCACTAGGATTCAAATATTCACAGCGGCACACTGAGGAAGGGAGGCTGCCCCCACAAGCTGACCAAGTGAAATAAAGCCACATAGCTGCAAACCTGTGACCCACTGGTTCACAGCGCGTTAGGAAAGTCACATCCACAAGGTATGCATGAACTGCTACAGTAAAGGTACTCGGCTACATGTGATCCAGAGACCCTCAGCACCGAGTTCCAAGAGAAAGGGTGCAGCAGGCAAGGCAGGGGGTGGGGAGGACTTCCCCCTCGCTGTTCCATCCATCCGCTGGGGAGCACAAAGTTTCAGGAGGAAAACACACAGGTGTCTGCATTGAGTGCAGGGGCAGGCGACTGCCCCTTAATTCTGGCAGGTCCGATGCCCTCTCTCATCTTCATCGCTCTCATGGTATAAACTCTAATTCCATCACTTCCCACATACGTGGGCTTGGGCACATTATTTAACTTCTCTGAGCCCATCACATCATCTGTGCATGATCACACGCATCACGTAAACTATGTGAATGTTCCTTAAAGCTGACTCTTACTGTATACATATTTGTGCCTATAGCTGTGTTTTTATTACTATTACTCATTTGGAGATAGGGAGGGTGATATCAGGAGATAGGACCAGGGCCGGATGCACGGACGTGCTGCCTGCCCTATACTGATTAAATGCTTGCCGAAGGGTAGGCACAGCTTTTCAGCAAAGAAGTTAACTCTTCTTCAGGTCTTAGAAAAAGGACATAACCTTATGCTCAGTGTGCCTTCAATGCATCTTGATGTTAGAATTTGTTCTCATTTAACAAATATTTCCTGTGTATCTATTAGGCCAGGTACTGTCCCAGGCACCAGAAATACAGTGATAAGAAAGCAGAGTCCTGCCCTCAAGGGGCTTTCATTCTAGTGAGGGGAGGAAGAAACAGTAAGAAAATTAGCAGACGATTTCAGAGGACTCTACTGCGAAGAAAGAAATCGACAGGTGGCCATGCTTTGGCCTAGTGGGAAGGGCTCTCTGCAGAGTGTGATTTGAACCAAGAGAATACAGTGGCTCCTCTAGAGGGACAGCAAGTGCTTCTGAGGCTGGCTTGGCGAGTTCTAGAACATAGAGGAAGGCCAGGTTGGCCGAATGCTTTCAAGCATGGCTTCTCAACTTGGCACTGAGTGGTGTCACCAAGTGGTGTCACCAGGTGGGCCTTAGCGACCACTGATGCTCAGGTCTGCCCCACAAAAAGACACTGATGTAATTGTCAGGGAGTGGCCGGGGCATGGGGAATTCTCCAGACTCCCCAGGCATTGCTAATGTGTAGCCTGGGTTGAGAACCAGGTCAGCAAAAATTGTAAGTGGGCTTAGGACAGAGCTCTGGGGCACTGTCAGAACTGCCCCTACAGAACATTTGCCCCAGGCAGCGACTAGACCAATCCCAGAGTCAAGGCTCGGTTAGGTCCACAGCAGATGTAAGTGACTAATTAATGACTTCTTATTTTCACTTCACAGCTTGGAAGGAGGCAAGACAACATGAGTGTAATATTTATTCCCTGCAGGCTTGATTCTTCCTCCTTAAGGAATACTTCTAGGAAAACATCGCCACTAAACCAGTTTAATCCATATCCCTGGAAATTATCTGTGACTTCTGATTCAAAGTGTTAAAAAACAAAAAAGCCATAAATTAATTATAATTGTCTCTGTCATTCCACAAAATGCATAATTAAAAATTAACACAGCACGACTATATATGGGGAGTGAATAGGCTTTATAATCCATGTGTCAAGAAATAATCACCAGCCGAGAGTCAGTTCGGCAGGGTTGCTGCAGTCCTCTAGTTTGTTTTATGGCGCATGCGATAAAGCAGTAAAATCATCTGCCAAAAGGATGGTTCCTGTAAGAGAAGCAAATCACCTTAATGATGACCTGCCTGGTGACAGGAAGCACACCAAATCCGCCATCATGGTTTCTTCTGAGCAGGGAGGGAGAGGAACACGGAACACGTTTACCACAAATATTTTCTTCCTTTCATTTAAAAAGAATCCAAAGCAAATATGACACAATGTTAATATTTATTAATTTTAGGGAGCCGCCCATGCGTGCTTGTTTTATCACTCTCTGTCCTTTTCCGTATTAAAAAGAAAAAGAAAAGAGAACATGTTTGAAGGGTAGAAATTCTTCATTTAACACTTTTTTTGCATAATGTGTTAAATTGGGTAGAAACCCTATAATTGCTTCGTACCATTGCTGCGTGCCAGTTTCGGAAGCAATGCTCCCGTACTCGTCATCAGCATTTGCGCTCCTGTTATATTTATACACGTGGGCCAAGGAGGGGCTGTTGAATACTTCCTAGATTATCTATTTCACATTCTCCTCCTTTATTCGATCGAATCGCTACCTTCAGCTCCTCTCTGAGTTTTTTTCCTAAAAGCACTGCCGGAAAGGAGGAGTCATAAGACAGTTTCCACGTTCTCGAAGGAAGATTGGCTCCGCGGTTCGTGCCTGCACCAGATCCCCGCTGCTAGTCTAGAGATTTTTGGTCAATCTTACATATTCATTGCTTTTTTAATTTATGCTTTCAATATAAACACATCTCAGAGGGCACTGTAACTTTCTTATAGGTCTTTAAAGGATAATTCATAGTCTCTGTGCTAAGTCGGCCCGATAAAAAGGAAGTGATCATCAAAAGTGAGAGTTGAGTTGTGCCAGGGAAAGAAAAAGATGGAAGCTGAAAGTTTTAAAACTGATATTTTTAGCCTGAAATATTTATCAATCAATTTTACAGCCCTAGACAACATTTTTCTCCCGCAGGAAGGTGGGGCGGGGAAGACATAGCAAAAGAGACAGAGGAAGTCAGTCTAACAAGTTCGGCAATAAATTTTAAGAGGATTCACTTTGGTGATGAAATAAAGTAGATCAAATCCTGTGTGCTGAATGGCGGGAGGTAATGTATTTCGACACCACGGCATCTATTTAAAGGAATACCGCAAATAAAACTTAAATTTATATATGGAAGCTTTTACAGTATAAACCCTTAAATCAGCATTATCATCACATGTAAACATTAATGTTTTTCAGAAGCTTAATTGCCAACTGTATCTTAGGCTATAAAAAGAATGAACACTGAGGAGAAAAAGGGCTAGCACCCCAGCACCCTGCAAATGCCCACGGTTGAAGAATGGAATCCCGGCTTGGCATCTCGCGGGGGACCAGGGCATCACCCAAACAATTCACTTCTATTCCAGGTACCACTTCGCTCCTCTTTGTCACGATGTCCCATTCTCTTCAACACTAGGAAATGTTAAAATAACAGTATGTGGCATCTTCAACATGCCAGGCATCACAGGGATTGTCACTTTTCAAATATCTCACTCCGGCCAGCTGCAGTGGCTCACACCTGTAATCCTAGCACTCTGGGAGGCCGAGGCGGGCAGATTGTTTGAGCTCAGGAGTTTGAGACCAGCCTGAGCAAGAGCAAGACCCCGTCTCTACTAAAAATAGGAAGAAATTAATCGGACAACTAAAAATATATAGAAAAAATTAGCCGGGCATGGTGGCACATGCCTGTAGTCCCAGCTACCCAGGAGGCTGAGGCAGGAGAATCTCTTGAGCCCGGGAGTTTGAGGTTGCTGTGAGCTAGGCTGACGCCACGGCATTCTAGCCCAGGCAACACAGTGAGACTCCATCTCAAAAAAAAACAAAAGAAAAAAACAAATATCTCACCCCACTGAATTTTCCCAGTAACCCCAAAGGTGGTACGATCCCCATTTCACAGGTGAGGACGATGCCTGCCCACCACCACAGAAGTAATAGTGGTGAAGCCAGGGTTAGAACTCAGAGCCCTTCAAGACTGAAACTCATGCTCCTTTCTGTACATTCTGACTCATGTTCTAACTTCATAGGAAGAGTAAGAAGATGGCTGTGCCTAGAGGTTTTAGCTGCCCGCAGTAGGGGACCAAGAAAAGAATATAATGGCAGCCTTTTCAATTCACAGGGCCTCCCTCTAGCCACTGAGCACTCTCTTCCTGAAAATCCACTCTGCTTGTTCTGCAAGGGCCCAAGCAGCCTTGTCTATCAAATCCAGCACATTCTAAAGTCATCCCTACCAAGCTCTCCCCCAAGTCTCTGCTCTCCAACCATCACCATCGAAAAGCAGAAACACCAACCACAGCATTTCTTAAAACTGCCTTCCTGGCCAAAACAGCACCAAAACAAAACAAAACAAAATCGCATGGATGAAAAGCTTCCATTATCTTACTAAAGACTGGTGACCATCTCACTGAGGTGCCTAAATGCACAGTTAACAGAGAGGGAACTTCCAGCAATGTGCAGAGAGCCAAGCTTGGCAAGAAGCATCCAAACTGTAATTGTAAACAACAAACCCTCTCCAGATAGCACCTCTGGAAAATAAACACATAAGAAAAAAAAAAGTTGGAAAAAAAAAAAAAACCAATAATCTTAACTGACTGATGGACTAGCTCCAGGTGAATCCCGTGTAGAACATTCAAAAACATCATCATAAGGAAGCGTGGTTCTAATCTCATCCTCAAAACAAAGAAATCATATTTTTAAGAAACAGTCTGGAATGTTCTCTTTTCCTCCCATCTTTCCAACACCTTATGTCATCTCTTTCAGGAAAGGTTAGTTTCCTCTGACTTCCCAGATAATGGTTTATGCTCTACCGTGCGATCCTAAGTCATCTCAGGAGGAAGTGCCTCTAGACTCCGCAAAGGGTGCAGGGAGCAGCTGGACCATTCCTGCTCTCAGGAAGGGGAGCCACACTGGGTAGACAGGGATATTGAGCCATAAAAAAGATATAACTTATTTGGGGAGCGTGACACAGAGTGCAGCAAGGAGGAATGTTCACGAAAGGATTCGGGTAGGAGGTGAATTTCAAATGATGAGTTGGATTTCCCCAAAAGGAAATTTTATAAGGCAGGATGAAGACCCAGTAGGTGTTATGAGTTGAACTGTGTCCCCCTAAAAGGCTACGTTGAAGTCCTAACCTCCAGTACCGCAGAATGTGACCTTATTTGGAAACAGGGTTGCTGCAGGTGTCATTAGTTGAGATGAGGTCATTTTGGAGGAGGGTGGTCCCCTACTCCAACATGAATGATGTCCTTATAAGAAGATGACCATGTGAAGACAGAGACACACAGGGAGAATGCCGTGGGGTGACAAAGGCAGAGACTGGGGTGTTGCAGCTGCAAGCCAAGAAAACACCAAAGATTGCCGGCCAACCACCAGCAGCCAGCAAGAGGCAAGGAAGGATTCCCTGATGGGTTTCAGAGGGAGAACCGCCCTGATGACACCTCGATGACAGACTTCTAGCCTCTAGAACTGCAAAACAACACATTCCTGTTGTCTTAAGCCACACATTTTGTGCTATTTTGTTACGGCAGCCCTAAGAAACTGCCATAGGCTAGAGGACTGGAAGAAAGAGAAAAACCAAGCTGTGGTAAGAGAGAACCATAAAATATCCAGAAAATGCCTTTCTTGGCCTCTGCTGAAGACCTGTGTCCTGCTTGACTCAAAGGATGCCTGACGCTCAGACTGAGCTTCCCCCAACATCCTCCTCCCTGCACCTCTAACTTCATCCCCCTTCTTTTTATCCTGTCGTTTTTTCAAAAAAATGGACTGTTTCTCCTTTCAGACTCTAATTCCGCCACCTATAAACTTTATCCAATTACTCCCCGCTCTCATCACTATCTTGCTCCAGTAATTCCAAACTTTTGTTGTCCGCCGTGTAACCACGCATACTTCCTGCATTTCTGCTGCCTCCGCTCCCCTCCCGCCCTCTTACCGTGTTCTTTGAAAAGCAGCCCAAGCTAGAGTCCTCAGCTTTCTTATCACGTATTCGCAACTCAACTCTCTGTTCAAATCATCCCTCCTGCCCACTCTGCTGAAGCTACTCTGGGAGGGTGTTCATCAGACTGTCTGATCACTGACTCGTGTAGACACCTTCATTCTCATTCTCTACAAATTCTCTGCCTTGCCTAACACTAACATCCACCCCCTTCCTACCAGAAATAGTCTCCTCTTCTGACTCTTGGAAGACTACACTCCTCTAATTCTCCACCCACCACCTCTCTGACTTCTACTTTTCTATTTCCTTTATTGGTTCAAGAGAACTTAGGTGTTGCTTACCTATATTTCCACTCTACTTTCTATAGACCTCTGTTTCGGTAATTATTCTTAGTATTTGCCCTAAGGTTTACAACACACATCTTTCATTAATCAGAGTTTATCTTTGAATAATATTACGCTATTCCACGTGGAGTGTAAGGACCTTACAATGGTATTAAATATATTCCCAATTCCTCACTCCTATTATTTATGCCATTGTTGTCAGACATTTATTTTACTTTTAGGTAGATTAGAAATAGATGAATCACTGCAACTATTTTTGCTTTGAACAAGGTTCTCTTTTAGAGCAATTAAAAATAGGAAAAATTGAATTTTATTTTGCTTTCATTTATTCCATTTCCAGTGCTCATTTCTTTGTATAGATCCAAGATTGTACCTGGTATCATAATCCTACCATAACGTTCAACTTCCTTTAACATTTCTTGTAGAGTAAGTCCGCTGGCAATGAATTTCCACAGCTTTCATTTATCTGAGAACATTTTTATTTTTCCTTCATGTTTGAAATAGATTTTCCCTGGGGATAGAATTCTGGGTTGGCAGCTCTTCTGTTTGAGAACTTTTAAAAATGTCTATTGTATTCTAACTTGCATAGTTTTGGAAGAGAGGTCTGCTGTAATTCTTATTTTTGTTCCTTTGTAATGTGTCTTTTTTTCTCTGTCTGCCTTTAAGATCTTCTTTTTCTGTTGTTGTTTTAAACTGTTTGAATATGATGTACCTAGGTATATTTTGTATTTATCCTGCCTGGTATTCTCTGAGCTTCTTGGTTCTGTGATTTTTTTTTTTCCCATCCCATTCTCTCTCTCTCTGAGACAGTCTGATATTATCCAGAGCTCTTGAATGTTCTGTTTTGTTCTTATTGTTTTTCCTTTCTTTTTCCCTCTCTTTGTGTCTCAGTTTTGGGTAATTTTTCTTCACCCATCTGTTCTTACACATTGCCTACTTTTTCCATTAGAGCCTTTAACCTGTTTAATCATGGTTATTTTAAACTCCCTATCAGATAGTTCAACATCTGTGACATACCTGAGTCTGGTTCTACTGAC
>RJWJ010039515.1:0-14445 GCA_004363605.1 Indri indri | reverse complement strand
AGGTGGCTTCTGTCCCAGGGGACCCCAAGGCTCCAGGCTTTAGTGGTCCCAACTGTTCCTCAGAGGGGTGGGAGGGCCAGGCCTGCCCAGCCCTGACCAGATGTTTGGGAAAGTTGCCAGGCTGCAGCAAAGAAAATTGCCGCTAATTTATCTAAGGTGTAATAAGTATTAATGAAGCCCCTTTCTCATGTTTTTGTTTATAAGAAAGGCTGAAATCACAGGCGACGTGGGGGCATTCATGTGCACCTTGGGATGTGTCCCTGGGGCACTGCACTGGGAGCCTGTGGATGTGGGTTCTAGTCCCTGTTTTGCCACTGACTTCCTTGGGAGCCTGGGGCAATTCTTTAGCCTTTCCAAGATTTGTTCCTCCAATTGTCAAATGGGGAAGGGAAACTAGAAAAATCTCTAAAGACTATTTCAGCTCCCCAAAATGGTGAAAAGAGTAAAACTTGGGACTCTAAAATCGCTTATCCTAAAAACACAGCCTTAGATCAGGCCACATAGATTATTAGAGCTCAGGAGGACTTAGAGGTCACAGAATTATTAGAGCTCAGGAGGACTTAGAGGTCACAGTCCAACTTCTCAATTTGCAGAGGGGTGTGTGGATGTGGCGGCTCATCAGTCGGGGCGGTTCCAAGGCTCCCGGGTCGCACGCCCTGACTTGATCAACCCACAGCCATCCAGAGCAGACCCCCGCCCCTAGGGCGCAGACTTCCTCTAGTGCGTTTCACAGCCAAGACCAGCTCAAAGAGAGAGGAGAAAAGGCAGTGTGTGAACCGCTTGAGAGCAAAACTTGAAAGGAGATGAGCTGAAACCCGAAACAAGATTAGCTGACTGTGTCCTGGCCCAGAGGAAGCTGTGTGTGGGCTGGCCTTAGACCCAGGTCTGGAAGTCCCGGCCAGAACCTTTGATGGGGCCCAGCGACTGGGCCCAGCTCAGCAGTTTCAGCCCCAAAGAAGCAAAACTCAGGCCAGATTTCATGCAAAGTGCAGAGCTAGTATGAACATCCAGCTCAAAGTGAAACACAGGGCAGTGAGAATTCACACAGCCTGAAACCAAATGGGGAGAAAAGACATTTAATGAATGCCCTCCTGCTCACCGAAACTGCCTGCCCTCCCTACAATTCCGTTCCAGTTTTCAGCCTAACTCGACTTTGGAAGTCACAGTGCTCTCATAGGCAGGGCAGTGCACAGGAAGGAGAACTGGTGTCCCAGAGACCTGGGCTAGAATTCTGTACCTATGATTTAGTGCTGTGCACCCTCAGGCTAGTGACTTAACTTCCCTGAGCCATAGTGCATGAATAAGTGAAGGATAATAAGGCTTGCTTTATAAGGTTGTTAATCACAGTATTAGCAATAGAGACTGTCGCTGAGCTCTCAGTATGTGCCATTCTGCTCTGTGTGACTGTTATTCAATATCCCTTCTAACCCTGTATATAGCACTCCCATGCCTGCACCAGCGGCATCTTCATTTTTTTAAACAGTTCTATTGAGTTATAATTTACATACCATAAAAGTTACCTGTTTCAAGAGTACTGACAGCATTTTGTAGGTGAGAAAACTGATGCTCAAAGAGATTGAGTTCACTACGGATCTGTGATGCAGGGCAGGATTGGGCGAACTTTTTCTGGGAAGGGCCAAATGGTAAATATTTTTGGCTTTGGGGCCATATGGTCTGGTATCTGTCACAACTACTCAACTCTGCCTGTGCAGTGCCCAGGCAGCGGCAGGCAATACTGAAACAAACTGGTGTGACCGTGTGCCAATAAAACTTTATTTACAAAAACAGGTGGCAGGGCTGGATTTGCTGGCCCCTGGTGTATGACCTTCCATTGCTTAAGACACTACAATTATTTCCCAAGGCATTTAGAATTAAATCTGACTTCCTCGCCATGTTTGACAAAGCCCCCAGGATGAAGCCCCAACCTCCCCATGGCCTGCCGGCCCTCCTGCTGTCACTCAGCCCTGAGCCCCCTCCCTCCCCACCCAGGCTTGGTCCATCTCTTCTCTCTTCCTGAAAGCCTCCGCCCTCTTCTGCATGGCTGGGTTCCTTTCTTCTTTAGGTCTCGGATTAGATGCTGCCTCCCCAAAGAGCCCTTCTTGACCTCTCTGCAGATCGCCTGCTGTGATTCACCATGCCTTCCTGGCTTGCCCCTTCAAAACACTCAGCTCCTCTTGCAATCCTTTGATTAATCTTGTGTCTTTGCTTGTTCTTCCTGAGCCTCCTTCACTAGAGTGTAAACTCCACAGAAACAGGCATAATGCACATCTTGTTCTACATCCTCCTGTGACTGACACGGAGGAGGTGTGCCATCTGCATTTGCGAAATAAATGAAAGCGATCCATAGTCCCTTCTTTTGGACTTCACAGTCAGTGCTTGGGCCATTCGTCCACTGCCCATCCATGATATCCCATAGACTGACCTTGAAGAACACCTGGAATAGAGTAGGCGCTGGGAACATCTCCTCATTCTTTGCTCCTTCCCACCCTACCCCCCTGCAAGCTGTTTCGCATCTTGCTTGTCAATGAAGATACACATCTTCATTGGTATCTGGTATCAATAGCTTGGGTGATTTGGGTGAAAAAGGTTTTAAAATTGCTCTTTTTTTTTTAATATCTCCTCTTCCTCCTCTGAGTTTTTAAAAGAGATTGGGAGATGGTCTGAAAGGTAGGATTGGAGCTATGACAGAGAAGATCCCTCCCAAGACCCAGGCAAACGCAGACGTGGGTGCTTTTGTACTCAGGGACCTAGCGAGAAATTCCTTGTCCCCAGCACAGCCTCTGGACTCTTCTCTCACATGCAGGAGAAAAGGAATAATACCACTCCTGTCTTTTTATTAATCACTTTTCAAGTTGTCAGAACAACTGTTTTCATCCTGGAAACATTTAGAAATTGTGCACGTGCTCCTTGTTTTCGACCCTTTCTTTGCTTTTTTCCACTCATTGAAACCTGCTTGAAGGACCAAGGGCAGCCTGCCAATTTCTCTAACCCTGAAAGAAGTGGGGGTTGGGGGGAACCTCAGGCAAACATGTTTAAAATGCAGACGGTCGCTCACTTCCATTTTCATCTCTGAAATCAGTCTGTATCAGTCAGGAGCTGGGGTCTGCTGGGTTTTCACATGCACTCTTGATTTGCAATTATGCAAGTCACTTCATCCAACACCAAGAGACAAATGTGGATACTGCTCAAGGATGATGTGTACCTTGGTCAACCTCCACTCTCTGGAATGCGTTTCACTGGGTCAAGGAAGACAGTTCAATACACGGATGGTCCCGACTCACCGCGGAGGTTCCGCTACTCTGCTTCTGCATCACCCTGTTGGTCAAACTTGGGAGCAGGTTTACAGGGTTGAAAGTGTCCTGTCTGGAATCAAATGTATTTGAGGTTGATTCCTGGTTTCACCACTCACTCTCTGTTGGAAGCTAGCTGAGGTTTTTAATCTCTAGGATCTTTTGTTTTCCTTTAAGCTACGTGAAAATCACAACGCCAGTGCTGCAGGCTGGCTTTGGTAACAGAGGTGTAGCCTGTTTAAGAGGTCAGTACGTGCCTATCTTGTTGAAGGCCCTCAATGAAAGGAAGTAAGTGTTATTATCACAACATTTTCTCTCGTCTGTGGCCTTGGCTGTGTGGAGTTTGCCTGCACATCATGCATACAAAATACCCCATATGTTTGATGTGAGCTCCGGGGTCTGTGACCAACCGTGATTTGAAAAGCAGATGTTATTAATCTTCTAAATACTGCACACCAGCCATGATGTCATTTAGGGCTGACAATGGATGGGCTGCTTCCTTCCCTTTTGGAGATAATTATTTTGAAGCACTAGGAGAGGCTGTTTGTTTTTTAAGAGAGTTGGGGCCAATCTGCCTTATGAGAATCCAGTGGCAGACTGTAATGAAAACATGAAAATAATCTCAGGCCTCAAATTTGGTGCCGAACAGACATGCAGGGCAGGGATGCCGCAAATCAGAGGCAAGCTCCGTGTGGACCGAAGGTGTCTGCCTATCACCTTCAGAAGTACAGTGGTGAGATGACAGGGAAGCCAGGTCCCACGAGAGTGCCGCGGCAAGAGGGCATGCTTAATAGTGTCGGAGAGTCTGTCTCCCCGGATCCAGACTTCAGAATAACGAGGGAGCTATTTCCAGGTTCGACTCACCTAGAAACGAGGGTCTATTATCACAAGCCAGAGTGGGATGGGCTGTCTCTTCAAACAGCACAGGAACTTAATTCAACTCAACGAATGTTTGCTGTGCACCAGCCGCGTGCCACACACTAGGGGGATAAAGATGACCACATGCTCATGGGCCCCGGTGAGGAGCTCAGAAACAGGTGCAAGCTGATGTGGACCATACATCGTATGAGAAATACGAGGGCATCCTTCATCTAAGCTTTCTCCTGCAGCACCTCTGAGTGGGGAGGACACAAGTCCAGAAGATAAAGATATTCACAGAGGCAAGAACAGCAGACCAATGGTGTCAAACATCAGGGATTTGGCAAATAGGTGGGAAGGCGGCAAGTCCCTTGGCCAACCAGGGAGAACAACACCAAAGTGTCTGTTTGGAGGAGGGGCCACAAAGAGCTTGGAGATGTGTGCCAGGAAATCCTGGGCAGGGGGTGGGGCGGGATGAGGATGGGAAAACCACATACATGTGAGGCCAGGATCAAGGTGGGCCTAAAAACAGGAAGACTGGTTAAAAGGCTGCTGCCATCCTCCCCCAGCCTACAGTGCTCCTCCCACCCCACCGTGCTGGAGACAAGAGTACAGTCTCTAGAAAAACTGAACTAGGAAAACTCCACATCCCAGGTACCCCAGTGACACCAAGGGGATTGGGTGAAAGTCTACCGACCACAGGGTGAGATCCTCACCACCCTTGACCTCTGCTTGGCCACCAGAACTTGGACAGGACGAGAGGTACCAGGCAAAGGACTGGAGGCTTCACCGTCACTGGAAACTCTGAGCAGCCCGGGGTCAAAGACCTACAACTACTGAAATCTGGAGTTGGCACAATGAAAGAGCCTGGTCATTTCTCTATAATAAAGGGAAACTTTTGGCAAACCCACCTGCCCCACACATCCTCCACATGCAGGCTCCACGCAGTTTCCTATCAGTGTGCAACAAACGATCATAGGTATTTGAGAAGAGCATGAACTACAGACTCTAGATTGAAAAGGAAAATGAGGCAATGCAGAGAACAGAATAAAGTAGACGGATAAAAGGAGATGTCGCATCTATTGCAAAAGAACAGGGTGTTGTTAAAAGAAAACATTTCAGCAAAAAAAAGTCTTAAGGACTAAAAGTGTATTTAACACTACTGAATTGTGCACTTAAAAATGGTTGAGATGGTAAATTGTATGTTATGTGTATTTTACCACAGTTAAATTTTTTAAAAATACCTTAATAGCTTCATGAAGCTTATATATTCCTTACACATACATGGGATCTATAAAGAATCCCTTCAAATCAGTAAAATGAAGACAAATAATCCATTAAAAAATGGACAATGGATACTTCATAAAATAATATAGACAAATGGCCACAAGGACATGAAAAAAATGTACAACATCATTAGTTATCAGAGAAATACAAATAAAAAACCATAAGAAGATGTCACTATATATCCTTCAAAATGGCTAAAGTTAGAAAGACTGACAAAGCCAAATGTTGACAAGGGTGTGGAACAATCAGAACTCTTATACTCTGTTAATGATAGTGAAAAATGGGGCAGCTATCCTGGAAAATCTTCTGCCAGTTTCTGAAAATCCATCCATCTACCTTACGGTCTAAAAATTCCACTCCCAGGTATACCCAACAGAAATTTAAAAATGAAAAAGGTCTACAGAAAGAATCACACAAAATATTTATAGCAGCTTTGTGCATAATGGCCCCGAAACTGGAAATAGCCCAAGGGTCCATTAGAAGGGCAATGGGTAATAAATAGAGTAATACTCAGCAATACAAAGAATATGTCGCTGCTGCAGCAATACGGATACATCTCAGAAACATGCAGAAGAAGCTGGACACAAACAACATGGCTGTCATTTCTTTTCTACACAGTCCTAGAACATGCCAGACTAGTGTGCAGTGGGGAAAGTCAGAACCAACTTTCCCTCGGGAGCAGAGGTGCAGAGTAACTGGGAAGGAGCAGAGGGAACTTCCCCGTGCTGGGAATGTTCTGTATCTTGAGTGTGCTTTGGGTACGTGACAGCACTGATCAAAGGTCACCAAATGGCTCCCTTAAGATTTGTGCACTTCATCAAATACAAATTTTACCTCAAAGAAAGAGAGAGAGAGACTTAAGCAAGTATAAAACAAAAAAGACGATGGCAGGAATAAAAAAGATCATCACAAAACAATTTAAAGGGGCCCTCGGAGTGTTCTGCACAGTGTTCTGTAAAGTGACCCAAGCAAAGACTGTCACCTTTAGAACAGTGGAGATACAGGGAAGTCTTCCAGAGAGCAAGAACAAACAGGAGACATCCACGTTGTGAAGATTCGATATGATACCGGCTCCTCAGCCAACCCCCTGCTGGAAGACAGCAGATCAGTGTCCTCAGAATGGAAGGGAAAGGTAATCCCACCTGGAGTTCCACACCCGGCTGTCCTCCCGCAATCAAGTGGGAGAGTCGGACAAGGACATGCTGAGAAATGTCCCATGTGCCCTGTCTCTGGGAATGACAGGAGATCACATGCCCCAAACAGGGGTGAAAACTAAGAGCAAGGGGGCCTGGGAAGCAGGCAAAGGGACCCAGCACAGGAGAGAAGTGAAGGAAATTCTCGGGATCTGGAGGAAAGGAACGTGTCAGGATGACACCTGTGATTTGCAGGAAAATTGGACCAGACCAAGGAGGAGTATAGACAACTCCAGAAAGGAAGTTTCTTGGAACAGAACAGAACAGGAAGATGACCTGATTCTCTAACTGCACTAGGAGGACAGCGAACAGGAGAGAGTTTGGGGATAAATCAGGGACAGAGACACAGAAAACAACCACAGCAACGTAAGCAGATGGGGCCGCGATTAACTCAGTGAAACTGTACAAGGAGGGAACCCAATCATTTCACACTCAGCGACTCAGTGTGGACAACACTGGCATGGCCGTCAGATGGGATCATTAAATATCAATTCAAACAAAAATTGAACAGAACTGAGGGGATGGACAAATGTAAAATTTGTGTGTTTATGCATTTGCATGGGATTGAGCATACAAGATCTGTTTTATTTTTATGTCACAGGAAGTCAATGGACATCGCCTGCAATAAATGTAATATATGTGGCTGTGTAAGCAAGTTATTATAGACATACAGAGATAAATAACAAACAAAACAACCAAAAATTTGAAAGTGTTTTCTCCTAGGGAGAAGGTATTGGGGGTGAACAGGGCTGGGACAGAGGTTTGTTTTTCTCCATTAAATCCTGTTTGAATTTTAAACCACAGATGTATGTATGCATGAATGCACACAGGGAGATAGATGATAGGTAGGTAGATAGGTAGATGACAGATAAATGATAGAGTGATAGATTAAAAATTTTTTAAAAGCTCTAATTGTGTGAAGTACAGGGCGGCGTGGAATGCCATTGAAACCCAGCCTTCAGGGTTAGAGAGGGCTCCTAGCAGGACCTTTGGAGAGCCCAGGCCTGAAGGAAAGAGTAAGAGGTGATGTTGGGGCAGGGTAGGAGAAGAGGGCATGGACAAAAACAAGGAGAGAGAGTCAGAGGAGATGCTGGAGAAAGAATCTGCTCAGCCAAACAAAGTGCTTTCATTTCTCAGTCAGACCATACTAAGGCAAGACACCTCCTTAGGAATATATTTCATGGAGACTATTCTTACAGTGTAAAACAGGGAATTACACAGAAATAAAGAATTCTCAATACTGATATTCAAGGCCCTGATTCAGGGAATCTGTGTGGCCCAGGGAGGGACCCAGAGGAGCGTCAGCAGCACTCATGGAAGCTGTACATCAAAAGAAAAGGAGAATTGAAATGAAACCAGAACTGAGACATTTCCCTGAGTGCCATCTGCCAGGAAGTTTCCTAGGTGGTAGTGAGAAGAGATTGGAGCTTAATACAAAACTACAATGTACAATTATGTTATACCATCTTGCCACTTAACTATTCATGTCAAATTTATCATGCTGTAGGGTGGGAACCGTCATTCTGATTGAATTCCTTTGTGGCTAAGTAATCCCTCCGATACTGAAAAAGATCTTGCACGATGAGGGGCCTGGACTGAAGATGGACAGTGAGCATGCCCATGTCACACCCAGGCCAGCAGGTCCTGGGAGGGAGACAAGGGGTGGGTGATAATTCCATTTGGTAGCATCCAAGGAGTTAAATACCGCACTTGAGGTCACACGATGAGATAGTTGTGGAAGTTTATCCAGATACTCTGATTCCAAATCAAACAGTGCCCACCGTACCTCCACCTATCCCACCACTAAGAGTGGGATCTGATGTTTAATACCTGCCAGGCGGCATGTGGCATGCTGGAGAGCTAATACATACCTGTTCTGTGTGCCTAGTAGTACTTCCAGATAGTGAGAGTCATGCCCATTTCACAGATGTGGAAACTGAGAGTCAATGATGCAAAGTGACTTCTAGTGGTCTCAAGCCAAGTTTTTTCAGCTCCATGTCCAAACTACATATCAAAGAGATGACCTTTTCCTCGGCCCCTACTCCCGTAAGAGCAAATGCCCTCACTGCCCTCAAAATTCACATCTCCTATGTCTCCACTGGATTGAACTGAGCTGCACAATAGCTTCCTCCCACCACCTTCTATTAATGTTTCCACCTATCATGGCTGCAAGATCTCAAGCCAGCTAGGAGTCAGCTATATGACAGAGCTGAGCTACAGAGCAGTCAGGGGAGGAATAGGAGACAGTGAGGGGATAGGGGAGCAGAGAGGTGAAGATGAACCTCCCATAAGGTTCTGCTCAAGGAAGGCAGGCCTCCTTCCATAACGAAATCTAGAGTGATGTGGGTTGATATCTTTATGGATCGTGGTAGCTGCTCAGATCCCAGATATCAACAACCCCTGCAGTTTTGAAAGCCAACTCGCTCATTCCCTCCATCAGGAATCAGTGGTGGCTCAGTGGCTCTATGTAAGCACAGAGAGTCCCAAACACCCCTCTCCTTTCAGGGACAACACATTTCTCAGTGGTCACTTGGATATTTACACCAGCTAATAACCTAGGAGGCAATTTTAGCTAATCCCTCATAGGGCCAGTTAGTCATGCTTTAAAGTGTTCTCCTGGCAGTCAATGTCCTTTCAGATTGCCAGGGACTCTTCATCTAAGGTGACCCGCAACTCCATTCCCAGGGGCCAGAAACACACACACACACACACACACACACCATGGCCAGGCTTGCCCAAGTGCCAGAGTGCCACTTGGCATGGGGGTTGCAATCTGCTGCTAGCATCTGATTATTGTAATGCAGAATTGGCACTAATAAATAGTAGGTGATAAAATTAAGCCATTCAATAGTAACTATGTCATGCATACATAAGCCTGCACTTAAAGATGCAATTTTTGCAGGGAGTTAGCCACGCTCCCAGCAAAATCAGGTCCCTTTGGCAAGGGATATGGAAATAATAGAAATGGAAAATAGAGAATACAGAAATAACAGAAGACACAGAGACAAAAGTATAGTTTATAAAGATGGGGAGTCAGGAGGTCCTCCAGCATTCCTGTGAGCTGTGAGTCCATGAGCGAAGTCCTGCATCAGTATGTATTGGCACAGTGATCGGTTGCCAGAGGTAACAGACTGACATAATAATAAGTAGTTCATTTAGGTTTAAAGTCTCCCCCAAAGCTTCTAGAGATCCCTTAATTAACTCTACATGAGCAAACAGTTACAAAATCTTTCTGAGATAAACTTATAAGTCCTAAGATAAAATTATCACTTAGTAGAAAGGCTAAACAGAAATATAGTGGTTCTATATTTCTTTATCTAGTTTTTTGTTGATTGAGACAAGTAGTCAGGAGTGAAGTAGGAACTGTCCCTTAGGCCAATTGTTTCTAGCTGTAGGTGTCTGTTGGGTGGGCATTTTTTGATCACTTCTCAACCTGTGACCCCATACCGAGCCTTGTCCTACAGAGGCGCCAGGCACAAGCCAACAGGTCTGAGACAGCGTCGCCATGCAAGCTCTCTCGATCTGTGAGATGCCCTCCTGAGGAGAGGCAACTTTTGATCTGTGAACTAACATATTCACATATTCCTTCAAGGCAAAGTCCTGTAAAATTCCTGAAATCGTTTATGTCTCTATAGAGCAAAAAAATTTCATACAGTGCACTCCTGGTAGCTGGAGAAGCAGTGGAGACACATTTAGGCATCACGGGAAGATAAGGAGGCAATGGGATTAACAGACAGGGACAGCTGTGTGGGGCCCTCAAATCAACTAGGCAGATAAGCCCACTGATGTCTCCACATTTCAACCTCACAGCAATGCTGTGGTGGTTTTAGTTTTATTTATTTATTTATTTATTTATTTATTTATTTATTTATTTAGTATAAAGGGCAGGAACTGAAAGCCAAAGAAATTAAACAAACTGCCCATCACTTTAGCTGAGCTATGACCTGAATCTGATTCCAGGCATTATCTTCCTTCCATAGTCCTAAAATTTAGAGCCTTTTTTCTCTTCCTCTAAGTAAATCCTTAGGCTGAACTTCAGTTTCTAAAATGGATTTAAGTAGAGTCAGTCATGTCTATGCACTTACTGTATATCAGGCACTCTTGGTGCCAGCGTATGTTAATCCATTCAACACTCACACAGCACCAGGCCACACATATTGCCATTGTCTTTATTTTTCAACGTAAGGAATTGAGGCACAGAAAGGTTGGGTAGCCTGCCCAGGGCCACACAGCTGGTTAGTGACACGGCTCAGATTTGAACCTGGAGCAGCCTGGCTCCCGAGCACTCCCAAGGGCTACTCAGCAAACTGGAATGACACAGCACCTTCTTTATCTGCTCCCGTCATGACAAGGAAGCTTTTCACGATTTAAAGTATTTGGCCCTTCACTCATGCTGTTTCCTAATGAAAGACCCAGAGAACCTTCCCTGTATATTCTTGCTGATGTTAGTGCAGCTGTGTGAGTGGGTTTCCTAGGCTGCTGTAACAAACTACCAGAAACTCGGTGGCTTAAACAACATACATTCATTATCTCCCAGAGAGGTTAGAATCCCAACGGAAAAGTCTCATTGGTCTCAAAGCAAGATGTCTGTAGGGCTGCATTTCTTCCTGAAGATTCCAGGGCAGAGTTCATTTCCTTGCCTTTTCCAGCTTCTAGAGGACATGGGCATTCCTTGGAACACGGTCCCCTTCCTCCATGTCCAAAGCCAGCTGCACAGCATCATCCTGTACATTCCTCTGTTTCCACATTTGTCTTTTTGCCAAAGCTGGGAAAACTCCATTTTGAAGGATTCACATGTTGTGATTACCCTGGATGACCGGAGATAATCACCTCTTCTCAAAGTCCACACTCTTAATCCCATCTGCACAGTCTCTTTTGCCATGCAAGGCAATATGCTCACAGGTTGTGTGGATTTGGACAGAGACATCTTTAGGGGTCCATTATTGTACCTACCACACTAGCCAAAGCACAACAGAAACGACAAGCATGGGAGTCACTGATTTTAAATTGCATTCGGGCAACCCTCACAGGACCTGGATATGAAGATCAACCCATCAAAAATAAAAGTTTTTATGCTCATTAATTCAACAAACATTTGAATACCTGTCCCATAAGCCATATTATTATCAAGACTATTAATTTAACACTATTATAACCACTAATATTATTTCCATATTAGCTAGCATCTGTGCCTCAATGCGAAAGTTTTTCACGTGCATTATTTGATTGGATAAAATGAGGCCATAAGTATACGAGCACTTTGTAAACTCCGAGTCCCTGTGCAAGTGTGAACTGCAGGTGGAGGCCTGCTGATGGAGTGACGGGAGGAAGGGCGGGTGCCAGTAGATGCCGGTAAAGATGCCTGGAGCTGAACGGAAAGAAAATCTTTCGCTGTGACTTAAATGGAACAGAAGGATCTGAACTCAATTTAAGCTTAAGGAAAGTTGATGATTTTATTGCCTTCCAGATTTATGAAGCTGCTGTAGATTCTTGAAGAATGAGTTACTGAGGATGAAACTCTAGCCCAAGGACAGGCCAGCGGGTGAGCGCAATGGCGCGGTGGGAAGACACCATCACCCCGGGGCAGGCGAGGCAGTCCTGAGCAGCCCTATCCTCTATATGCATGGGCCTGAACACAGAAGGACCAGTGAGTAAGAAAGGAAAGAAAGAGTAGGCGAGCTGGCCTATCCTTATGGTGTGATGGGAAGAGTGAGCCATCTCATCCCAGGCTCAGCAGGTGGAACTGGCTTTGTAGCTCCAAGGGTCCCACGCTACTTCCCGGCCTCAGCATTCCCACTCACAAATGCACAAGATGGAACCTAAGAGCCCTCGTACCCAGAATCCACACTACTTTCTCTTAATAGGAAGCCCAAAGAGGGAAGCTAGATATTTGCCCTTGGTCCACTGGCCAAACTGACTTATACCACTGAATAAACAGGTAATGTCATTCTCCTTTAGTTGAGTGCACTTCTAATTTTAATTCTGTCCGAGAGAGCTTGTGAAATGCAGATCCCCGTTCAGTAGGTCTAGGGGTCTGCCTTTCTGGTAGGTTCCCAGGGGATGCTAACACTGGTGGTTGGTGGACCACACTTTGGGTCGGGATAGCTCCCACCTGCTAGAGACTACGGCTCTGTCCAGGCCCAGGCTCACTTCTCTGCCTTCCCTGCCTCACGGCCCCTCTCCTTCCCTAGGTGTTGGCTGCTGGACTCCTGTTATTGAGAACTCTTTTAGTTGCTAGTGTGGGAACACAGGAAGAATCGGCTAAGCAAAGAGGAGAGTTTGCACAGGCTCGCATGTTGTGGCAGGCGAGGGAGCACCTGTGGAAGGCTGAAGCCAGAGACCCCTGCAGAGCACTCTCATCTGTGGCTCCCACCCTGCCTCTCTCTCTTTGCTGGGTGGCAGCTCTGGCTTACAGGGCTCCAGACCCAGGTGAGACATCCTGAGCAAGGTTCCTAATTGGCCCAGGTTGGATCAATGATGGGCCTGGACCAATCATTTGGAAGCAGGTGTGTATGGGGAGAGGTGATAGATTAATTTCTGTGGTCAGTGGGTAGCTCCCATTCTTTTTACAAGGCTGGAGCTAGGGCAGGAGAGGGTAGCTCCCCAAAGAAGGGGTGTGGCAGAGATACGGCCTCAGGGAATTCCTGCACATGCGCCAGCTCCTGGTCCCTACTTTGTGTGTACAGGCAGAACAACCCTGGTCTGAAAATCCAAAATCCCAAACTCTCCAAAATCCAACACTTTTTGAGTGCCAACATGATGCCACAAGTGGAAGATCCCCCACGTAAGTATTTAGCACAACTGTTTCATGTAAAAAATTGTTAAAAATATTGCATAAAATTGCCTTCAGGCTATGTGTAGAATTCGTATATGAAACATCAATGAATTTTGTGTTTAGACTTTGGTCCCATCCCCAAGGTTATGTATATACAAATAATCGGAAACCCAACAATATCTGAAACATGAAACACTTTTGGTCCCCAGCATTTCAGATAGGAAACACTAACCCTGTATAAAAAGACTGAGAACTTCCATCCAGGAACCGTTTCTGTGTCAGGGGCAGCAGTGATTTCCTGGGAACATAGGGTGTTCCCGTGAGTCTGTCTCTCTGCTGTGTGGGGCAATGGGGCCCCTTGTTCCCAGTCGTAGGGCTGGTACACGGTTTGCCTGGGTCAGTTCTGACTTTCTCTGCTGTCTTGGTGTAATTATCCATAGTACCTGCCTTCCACCTTCTAAAGGGCTACTCTTTGGACGTAACTTACAAGACATGTCGGAGTTCAGAGCCCGCCTCATTGCTGTGAGATCCTGGCAAAGTCACCCAAGTTTCAGTCCCTCTGGATTAAATGAGGCCACTGAAGTGCCACATTCAGCGCAGCACCAGGCATGGGAGTGATACCCTCTTCCTATTTTGCAGAAGCTTCAATTTTGACCCATCCCTTGAGTCCTCACATTTGGATTCTGACAAGCCTGGGGAAACTCATTCTGCTATCTATTTTATTTTATTTTTTTTCCTTTCTCTCTATCAGTTCTGTGGCTAAAAGACCTCAGTCCTTGAGGCAACATCAAGTCGATGCCTTTCACAAGCACTAACATTCCCGTTTAAAATTGGAAACAATTTGACTATCTTTGTTGTTGCTGCTATAAATCCTATTGGATTCACATCAAATGGGACAAATTTCAAATTTCACCCATGAGACCTTTATCGGGTTTGCATCCCATTCAGAGACCCACAGTGGAAAATGGATTTCAAAATTGCGTGCACTGCATTTTGAGGCTGAATATTTTAAAACCTGAATGCGTAACCAAAAAAAAAAAAA
>RJWJ010039514.1:0-14459 GCA_004363605.1 Indri indri | reverse complement strand
AAGAGGATTGCTTGAGGCCAGGAGTTGGAGAGACCAGCCTGAGCAACAATGCTAGACCCCTGTCTCTACAGAAAATAGAAAAATTAGCTGGGTGTGGTGGTACATGCCTATAGTCCCAACTTGCTATGCAGGAGGCTGAGGCAGGAGGATGGCTTGAGCCTATCAGACCCTGTCTCAAACAAACAAACAAACAAACAAACAAAAGAATGTCCACTGAATATACACATGTTGTCGCTACTAGGGGAACCTTTAAAAACAAAGGAACAAACAAAAAATGATAGCCTTGCTAGGAGGCACTTACAGTTGTGTTGGAGAGCTCACCCTCCTCCTCTCCATCCCCCACAACCCCTGGAGAGATTGGAGAGATTGGAGAGATTGTTAGGACCCTGGCCCTAGGGCTCAGCATCTGGCCTCAGGCAAGAAAACAAAACAGGAAAGTCAGGCAGAAGATTAGAGGTTAAAACTGGACCCCCAAAATATCAGGCAATCAACAATCTTGGAATGAGGACTCTAAAAACAGAAATAACAGCCTGTCCCAGTGGTTTGCACCTGTAATCCTAGCACTTTGGGAGGCTGAGGTGGGAGGATCGTTTAAGCCCAGGAGTTTGAGGCTGAAGTGAGCTATGATGATGCCACTTCACTCTAGCCCAGGCAGCAGAGTGAGACCCTGCCTCAAAAAACAAAAACGAAAACAAAAAACAAAACCCAGAAATAACAAAAATTATGTCTCAAGATCTAACTTGAAATAAAGTCACTTAGTACATTCTTGGTGATCTTTACATTGATGACAATTACTTCCCAGTCTAAAACTGATCAAGATGATATTAGAAAAGCCAAATGAAAAATTCTGATAATTTGTTGGTTTTGTTAACATCCTATCTTCCCTAAGGATCAGCAAATTCATTAAGGTCATGCTCTTTTGATTGGCTGATACTTGATCTCGACTAAAAATGTCTGAGGTCTTTCCAGTTCATTTCATAAGAAAGTGAATTATGCAAGTCCTGTAATTCTGAGGTCTCTTTTCTTTCTTTCTTTCTTTCTTTTCTTTCTTTCTTTCTTTCTTTCTTTCTTTCTTTCTTTCTTTCTTTCTTTCTTTCTTTCTTTCTTTCTCTCTCTCTCTTTCTCTCTCTCTCTCTCTCTCTCTCTCTCTCTCTCTCTCTCTCTCTCTCTTTCTTTCTTTTTTGTGACAGAGTCTTGCTCTGTCACCCAGGGTAGAGTGCGGTTGCATCAGCCTATCTCACAGCAACCTCAAACTCCTGGGCTGAAGCCATCCTCCTGCCTCAGCCTCCCAAGTAGCTGGGACTACAGGTGTGCACCACCATGCCCAGCTAATTTTTTCTATCTTTTAGTAGAGACAGGGTCTCGCTCTTGCTCAGGCTGGTCTCAAACGCAAGACTTTAAGCAATCCTCCTGCCTCGGCCTCCTGAGTAGCTGGGACTACAGGTACGTGCCACAACGCCTGGCTAATTTTTCCGTTTTTAGTAGGGGGTCTCACTCTTGTTCAGGCTGGTCTCAAACTCCTGAACTCAAGCAATCCTTCCACCTTGGCCTCCCAGAGTGCTAGGATTACAGCCGTGAGCCGCCACGCCCAGCCCTGAGGTCTCTTAAATCAATACAAAATGGTAGCTTTCAAGACACAATAAGTGACTTTTATTCAATGCCTATTTATGCCAGGAATGTTGTTTTACATATCCTATCTCATAGTTATTTCTTTTATTGTTATATATGGGATAGGATATGTAAAGAAAAACAAAAAACAAGCCGGGTGTGGTGGCTCACGCCTGTAATCCTAGCACTCTGGGAGGCCGAGGCGGGCGGATCGTTCTGAGCTCAGGAGTTCGAGACCAGCCTGAGCAAGAGCGAGACCCCGTCTCTACCAAAAATAGAAAGAAATTAATTGGACAGCTAAAAATATATAGAGAAAAAATTAGCCGGGCGTGGTGGCGCATGCCTGTAGTCCCAGCTACTCGGGAGGCTGAGACGGTAGGATTGCTCGAGCCCAGGAATTTGAGGTCGCTGTGAGCTAGGCTGACGCCATGGCACTCGCCCCAGGCAAGAGAGTGAGACTCTGTCTCAAAAAAAAAAACAAAAAACAAAAAACATTCCTAGTATTAATAGGCATATTCGAGACACTCAAGCATTCTAATTGAAAAGGTTGGAGTTGGGATTTCTAATGTGGGTCCTGAACACCCAGTGCCAATACCCTGGAGGCTCCATGGAAGCGTTAATGAAGGTGTGAGAGCTATTCTTTCCATTTCAAAGAAGCCTAACAGAAATTGTCAATTCTTTTCAGGCTACTCAAATTCCTTTGCTTTTGTCTAGAGTCCTAGTGACTCAGTGCGGTAGGCCTGGTTGTCTTAAAGGAAAACAAATTAATCAATTAATAAACGATATTTGTCTGGCAGGCTGAAATCTTTCAAAACATTGAGATGCACCCCTGACAGCTACTTAGTGGTGAAAAGGTTAGGGATTTGGAATTTAATCTCTGGGCACAAAGGTTTAAACCAAAGGGATAAATCCCTTAAATAAACATTCCATCCCACAACGGTGCTATTGTGTTTCAGGAGAAGGGTATGGATGGATTGAAGTATTAAAGAAGCATTGACCCTGATATCTAGGTTCTTAATGTAGAACCAGTAGTCTACAGTGGTTAAAATAATGGACTTTTGACAGCAAAGAGACACAGTTCAAATGCAGACTCTGTCACTTGCTATGAATTATTAACCAAATTACTGAACTTCTCCGAGCATCGGTTTTCTCATCTGTAAAATAATAGAAACTACCCAATAGGATTGCAAACTGGATGCAGTGAAATAATGCATTTGAAGTGCAAGATGCTTGGCATACAATAATTGTTCAACAAATGTCATAAACATTTTTTTGAAGGACTATAACCTGAATTTGTCTTACACTACGACACAGGCATATGTCCTCATCCCTTACCTGCCTACCGATTAATTCCCCCTTTTTTTCATCCTCTGAATTAAATTGAATGTTAAATGATGTTGAAAATGCCTGAAACAAAAGCAGAGGGCAAGTGTAGACTGGGTCCAAAGGTCACGTGTCAGTCTGTTCATCCTGAGTAAGGCTCACTGCTAGGCTGACCACAGCGTGCAGGGCATTTGAGCCTTTGACACAAAGGGAGGAAGATGAACAACAGAACAAATAAAGGGCCTGTTCTCAGGAAGCTCACCCTCTAATGGGGAGCCATGACTAATGCTTGGAAAAGAAAAGAGACCCCAGAAAACATATTTGGTTAGTATAAATACTGAATATGTAAGTGCTAGGAGGGAAGTTCTCCCTTGAATAGGATTGGGTGCAGGGATTTGTTTTGGATCACTGACTGGTCAAGGACGACTTTGTGATGCTCTGCCATCGCCCTCCGTGAAGCCCCTAGTTCTTTTATCCCTCCAATCTCTTCCCACCACCCCCGCAGTTGCCATATAAATTGCTCTAAAGCATTACTTTAAATATGTCACCCCTGAACTAAAACACCACTCTCTTATCTACAGAATTAAGCACAGGCTTCTTAGCCTCTGAAATGTGACCTCAACTTTATCACCCATTGTTCCCTGACATGTGCCAGATTGCTATAGTCATTGTTCTCCAAGTACATCCTGAACTTTTGCTGTTCTGTACCTGTTTTTATTTTATCTGGAAAGTCTTCTTGTTCCCCTCTCATCTCAAATGCCACTCCCCCTTTAAAGCTTCCCTTAATACCCTCCTAACTCTCTCAGTCTTCTTTCAGTCCCTGAGACTTCAGACTGAAGCCCCATCTGCTGCCTAGGGTTATGGTTCTTTGTAAATTTGTCTTTTACCCGTTATCAGATTATAAACTTCTTAAAGGCAGGTACAATGTCTTGCTCTGGATGGTATCTTCTGCCAGCACTTAATATTATGTACTCAAGAAGTGGTTGTTGAATTGAATGAGAGCCAAATTAACCCTCCCCCCCCCCAAGGCCTTATTCATATCTACCACATTTATTTCCCTAACAATAACCCTCCAGGTGAAATAGAACTCATCCTTCCTGTTTTACCCAGCAGAAAATTAAATACTGGAGAATAAAAATAATTGGTCCAGAGGGTGTTAGGGGGTTGGGGGTGTGACAGTGGCCTGTGTGGAAACTTCCAGACCAAAGTAAATCCACTGATGACTCTCCTTGTCATTCTCTTGTCTGTTTAGTCTTTTTCATCCGGAAGGCTGTGGTGATAGCCTGGAATGGGTTAAACCCTGAATGGCAACTGCAGGTCTCTGGGCCTGGGCTGAAGTAATGCATCCCTTTAACTCTCAGATCATTTTCAAAAATGAAAACAAAGAGGAAAAGGAAATTTAGCTCCCAGAGAAATTTCCTGCAAACTAAAATCATACACAGCTTTGAAATTCAATGTTTTTCTTCTCTGCAAATACACAGGACAGTCTGTCTCTCCTGTTTTTCATCATACAAATTGCTTTGCTTGAAAGGCAAGTAGGGAGTAAATATAGCAGCAGTATCTCTGATGTAACATTCTCTGACCTGGCCAGGGCATGTCCTTGACATTGTCCTTTAAAAAGGAAAGAGAAAGAGAGAAAGTGTGTCCCCACTACTGTGCATAAGAGAAACTCCTATTCCCAGCCATTATCAGGGCACAGGACTGATGAGCATAAAGAATAAACATAAAGAAGCCAAAGATGCTAGTGACTTGTCAGGTCTCCTGTGTTTGGCTGTCCGTGGCAGGTGGGCCAGAGCCAGAGCCAGTCAATCGGCAGTATTTACCGCGGTGAAGATGGCCAGATGCCCTGCCCTGGAAACCGCGTGCCGTTCAACTTCCAGATCTGCTCCTTGCCTTTTGGAAAGTGTCCTGCCTAAAATGCTTTGTAGGTTACTGAATTCCACTTTCTCCTCACTCTTTCCAGAGTCTCTTTTTTTCTTAAGGGAACAACTTGAAGGTAGCAATAAGGAAAGTTTAATTTGAAAATGGCCTGGAATACACATCAAAATGATAACTGTGGTTATCTCTGGTGAAGGGTCAGGGTGGGTGGGAGAATGAGGTGAGAGGCTGGGGCTGGGAGGAGGAGGGCAGAGTGAAGAATCACTCCTCAGTCTTTGCTTTATGTTGCTGACTCTTTTACAGTGAGAATGATTTAGTGAATTACATGTGTAATTTTTTTAAGTAGGGAAGAAAGGAAGTAACATATTGAGAAATAGTTCACCTATGATTTACACATGAAGTTGATTTAGACATATTACATACTCATTTGCTACCAAGTGAAACATCGGGTAGGTTAACTTGATTATCTCATTTTCAGTGTCTAGTACAATGTCTCAATCCTCTTTAAAATTTAGCACCCCTAATGTAAAATTTTTGAAATTATGCATCATTTATGTCTCCCGTTTCTTTTTTTTTTTTTTTGAGACAGAGTCTCACTCTGTTGCCCGGGCTAGAGTGCCGTGGCGTCAGCCGAGCTCACAGCAACCTCAAACTCCTGGGCTTAAGCAATCCTACTGCCTCAGCCTCCCGAGTAGCTGGGACTACAGGCATGCGCCACCATGCCTGGCTAATTTTTTCTATATATATATTTAGTTGTCCAGACAATTTCTTTCTATTTTTAGTAGGGACGGTGTCTCGCTCTTGCTCAGGCTGGTCTCGAACTCCTGACCTTGAGCGATCCACCCGCCTCGGCCTCCCAGAGTGCTGGGATTACAGGCGTGAGCCACCGCGCCTGGCCTCCCGTTTCTTTTGATTACTTTCTTGTTTCCTTGATAAGATAAAAATAAAAGAACCTTGTGATGCAAGGTTCCCCCGTCATCTGCTCCTTTTGAGGACCACTAGTCAAATTAACAGAACAATGCTGTGCTAGGAGTTAACGTGTACGTTAGTATACATAAAGTCCCTTGCACAATACCTGACATACGCTGGTTGCTCTGTAAAAACTAGGACCTTTCTTTTCCTCCCCCTTGTCCAAGCAAGAGGACAGGGTTGACACCAGAGACTTTCAATTTGCAAGCACCTGGCCTAGGCAAGTTAGAGCTAGCAAGTATGTTAGATATTATCTCGCCAATTGTCCTCATCCTAAAATAGAGAAACTCAGGGTTATTTGTTTAATACAGCTTAGAAATCCACGAGTGGCAGGGCCATGTGTCTTAATGGATTCTTCTAAACTTCCACATATACCACTGGCTCATTTCTAAACTAATTAAAAGACTAAGATTACTAATTTTCAGGTTAACTGTTTCTCTCTTCTCCTCTCAGTGTGGCTGGTTAAAAACTTTTATTTTACACCTAGACGTGCCTGCAGGAGTAAAACTTCAGAGGAGATAGTCTAGGGGCCGAGGGAAAATTTCAACTTTGCCCTCTGCAGGTTCACTGAAAAATCAATTCACAAAAGGCAGATTAATTGGAGAAAAGGTTTACAAATTTTATTAACATAGGAGCTTTCAGAATGAAGACCCAAAGATACAGGAGAAATTATCCATTTTTATGCTTCATTTCAACAAAGTATGGACAGCCATATAGAAGTATGATTGGATAAAAGGATATGATCTAATACTGATAGACTGAGTGGGGAAACCCAGCAAGGTCTCTCTGTCTAGATTTTTCTTGGCCTCTCTGAGCATGCATTTCTTCCTTCTGGGTATAAGGCAGGACCCTCTCTGGAATGGGGGTCTTATGACCTACAGTCAAACAAGGTAGATCAGATAATTTCTTTATGGCCAGTTTTTATACATAAAGGTGGAAGGAAAACTGGAGTAATATTTTTAGGTTTTATGGCTGGCTTTAGGGAAAAGTAGTTCTTGTTTCTATGACTCACCTCGGAGAAGAGGGATTCTAGTTTCTGTGGCTTGCCTCTGGGGAGAATGGGACTGAGAGACAGGAGGGAAGAGAAAGTCAGAGAAACATTTTTGCTTCCGAGGGTGCTTTTGAGGCCTTCATTTTGGGTTATTGTTTTCTGAGCCTCGACAATAGAAAATGCAATAAAATCTTTAAAAATCAAAGTACTAGGCTAAAAGCATTCTGATCTCTCTCAGACCACACTGTGTGAACAGCAGGTGTGGTTCATTATTATTATTATTATTAGCATCATCATCCTCATCAGTTTTGGCTTCCCTGGGCGAGCGGGTTTTCAATAACATGTTTCCAAGGCCTGAGCACCTTCTCTCCTCCTGCGGGAATGAGCCAGCAGCCACGTATCTCTGAAGAACAACACCCACCCCTGGCTTCCTAGGTGGCTCTGTGAGGCGGAGCCTCTCAGTGCAAAGATAAAGAGGACTTCTGGAAGGGAAGCCCTCAGCCGCTGGCTGGGGTGAGCTCCAGGAAAAGTTTGCCTAATTCCCACCCTAGAAAAACAGAGCTCTTCTCTGGAATTCGAGCACAATTTAGAGAGGTCAGAGAAATTCACAGCCTGGGGCCCTTTGCTTGCCCGGTGCCAAAACAATCAATCGCACCTTCTGCTTTCTGCTTTATAGTTTTTAAAGCATTCTGAGAGGCAGGGGATCTGCAAAATAGGCAGTTCACCATTCCCATTTTACAAAGTGAAAAACAAACAAACAAACAAAACCAACCTGTAAAGAAAAAGGTGCAGAGAAAGGAAAAGACACTAATGAGGCTTAAGCACCCACAGACCCTATGTACCAGGCATTTCTCGTCTCCTATCTCACTCTCACAACCTCCCTGGAAGGCAATACTATCCCCATTTTACAGAAATTGAAGTTCACAGGCCAAGCGGCGTGTCCCAGTTCACACAGCAACCAAGTGGCAGAGCCAGAAGTTGCAGCACATCCTTCCGCCTCCGAGCCAGGGAGCGCACCTTCCACGGCCCCACAGGAGGAAACCCAATCTCCCTCGGAGCGTTTCCACGCCCTGAGGAAGGTCACGTAGCTAGTAAATAGCAGGGCTGGAATCTGACTGTAATTCTGATCTCAGGCCTGAGGAGGATAGTCTCTGTTTTAACAACATGTTTTGTTTGCCGGGTGGGAAACAGAGCATGTGAAAGCGTATGAGATGTCATGCATAAATTGACCTGTTTAAATTAGATTAGATAACTTGGGTTGGGGGTGCGGCTTGCAGGGAGAGGTTCCTAAACTAAAACTTCACAGTACAAGATCACCAATTAAATGAACGAGTTGAGTATGAAAAGAAAGTAAATCCAGGAGGCTATGCTGACCAGAGAACTAAGTCTTAAATTTTACTTCTTGGCCTTAATCAAGTCTTTAGAATAACAACTTAAATTTTTGAATACGTGATATATATTCATAATACAAAATTCAAAAGGTACAAAAGATATGATGTGAAATCACTTTCCCTCCCTCTGTGACCTCCTTGCCAGCCTGATCACCACAGAGTATCCAGAAACCTCGATTCAGCCTAAATAAAGAGGACTCTAGGTATTATAATAGAAGAGGCAGCTATTTACACGGTGTGATTTGAGAAGCGTAGAAAGAGCCAATGCTTTGTTCAAATCTCTCTCCCCTGGCTTGGTACCATCTTCCCTTCCTTCCTAGCAGGAAATTCCCCCAGCGAGGGGGTAATCCTTACAGAGATGGGGACATTACTTCCAGAACTACACAGGAAAAGCATAATCGTCAAACTCAGTAATTTTGCCTCAGGGCCTTTCCTGTTCATCAACCTAATTATTATTTTCTCTTGTCATTTTTATTCTCTCTACCTTCTTCCTCACAACATGTATTCATCTGGGAAGGCCCTAAGGGACCCTCACTGAAGCTAATCTGATTTCAGGATTTTAAATGTGATACATTTTCCCACAAGCCCCACATTTTCCAGAAGAGCCAGCTTGACACAAACTAGATTTTGCTTTGGGTGAAATGTGAAGATTTTATAATCAAGTGGATTCCTCCTCTTCCCAGTGCCCTGTCAGTGACCCCTCAAGAACATAATTTATGAGGACCCTTCCCCCTACTCCCTTTTTAGAAAGTAAAATAACAGAAAAAGGTGAAGGGGTTCTCTCAGGATTCTACCAACTCTACTGTTAGGTGTTCTCTGGGTTTACAATCAAGTTAGTTAAGGAGGCAGAGCTTATACCTATCTTGTCTGTGTCTTTCCAACCCTGAACAAAACATTTGCTTAACTTTGCTGTTCTCTAAAGATTCTGTCCTATTTCTACCCTTTTTTGGCAAACTCCTCTAACAAATTATCTGCACTGTTATCTTCACCTCTTAACTTCAGATAATTTGGTTTTAGTCTCTATTGAAAATGTAATTAAGGGCCATTATCTACTCCTGAATAGCCAGATTCAAATGCCTCTTCTTAGTCTTTACTGACTCCCAGAGTCCCCCACTGAGTTTGTTACTACAAACCACTTCCTAAGGAACGGTTCTTTTCTTTTTTTTTAATTAAAAAAATTACATCAACAGTATATCAACATTAATAAAGTTCTAGATTAAAGACAGAAAAAGCCACCCACAATGCCACTACCTCCAGAAGAGGTAAACATTCTTTAAAAGTTATGTTTATAGGGCACTAGCTCAGTACATTTAGTTCATCCTGTGGAATGTTATGCAACATTTGAAACAATAAGATAACTCTAGAGTCATGAAAAAATATCTCCCATAATAATTACAAAGTAAAAATAGCAAGATTTATAACAATAAATAGCAAGATGTATAACAATATGCATAATACAATACCATTTGTATAAAATATACAAATTCAAAAAGGTACAAAGGATATGATGTACAAATGGTATCGTAACATGAAGGGATATGTATGCAAATTTTCTGGGAGGATGTACAGACACTGTCAATAGTTGCTGCTTCTAGACTCTGGAGAATGGAAATGGTCAATAGGAAAAAGGATTTTACCTTTCTATTTATACTTTCCTGGATTGGTTGATTGATTTGTTTACTAGGTGAATGTACTATGTTTAATTTTTTAAAATACTAACATTTAAAACAAAAGTTATGTTTGTGCACAAGCGATTTTTTAAAAATTAATAAAGCTCTTAATTACCTGCCTACACATGTAGCATGTGAGTTCATTGATTATGAAATTAATATTCAGAAGTTTATTACATTTGAAAAGTATTTGAAAGCTAGATTTTTATATCATTCTACATAAATTAGCAAGATTATATCATTTTTGAGAATAACCAAACATAATTTAAACATTACTTGCTTATAGTTCAAATAATATCAAATGAAAAATTATACAAAACTGTCATAATTTTATAGCAAAATTTGATATTTGATTTGGAATGTGTCTATATTTTAAATACGTATATATTAATATGATACTACAAAGTGTATCTAAAGGTAACAATGCCTAGAGCACAAGAGATTCTTAAGATGGACCTGAGCAGTATAGCTCCAAACTAAATAAAAAAATTTGTATCTAATTCTGCCTATACTATTTGCAAAAAAGATCATTTGGTGTGATAAGGAATGACAAACTGGTTCTAAGAGGAAATCGTTGAAAGGAATTTACTACTCCTTTCCGATTAGGCGAAGTCTATGCCTTGCATTCCCCCTGCCTCTGCCCTTCTCTCTCACTTTTCCTCTCCCTTCTTACCCTGCGGTTGGAACCCATGCCATCCTTCAAGAAGGGCAAGAGACCATTGCTTCTAGAAAGCAGAATCCTATCTGTTGGTGAACTATCTAAGGTCTATTTTTCTTTCCTTCCTCTTCATCAAGAAAAATTTTTAAAAAGGTGACTTTTATGATATGTGAATTATATCTCAATAAAAAAAGAGAAAGAGAATTTACATGTTAGAAGAGGAAGAACAAACATGGGTAAGCAATTTGAAACACTGGGTCAAATAATAAGAGATATTCTGCCACTTTTAAAAAATTAAGATTTCTAGTCCCCAATACTGAAGGATACTGAAATTGCCAATGTGATTGCAAACCACAAATAGAAATTTTGTGAAAATTATTAACAGTGAGGAAAGGATCAGAAGGTGAAATATCTTGATTTTCAAATGTGAAAAAGGACCTCTTTTAAAGATAGAAATTGACCAAACCTGCTTAGCTTAAAGTAATTGCATATCTAGAGAGTAAGGCTGGGGAATAGAGCCAAGATTTTCTGTCGTTGTTGTTATAAATATTTGGTACTACTTGAAAATTATATCAATATAACACAGTAATTAAAATTTACCAAAAAATGTTCTTTATGTGGAAAAAATGAGATCCTGAAAACTAGTTTGAAAATCTTCAATGATCCCTAGAAGATTTTGGCATGGATTATTAAAAGATGTTTTGTGAGCACTTAAAGAAATTGACCCTAGGCTAGGAGCAGTGGCTCATGCCTGTAATCCTGGCACTCTGGGAGGCTGAGGCAGGAGGATCACTTGAGGTCAAGAGTTCGAGACCAGCCTGAGCAAGAGCAAGATCCCATCTCCACAAAACATAGAAAATTAGCCAGGTGTGGTGGTGTGTTTGTGGTCCCAGCTACTGGGAAGGCTGAGGCAGGAGAATCGCTTGAGCCTAGGAGCTTGAGGTTGAACCGAGCTATGATGACACCACTGTATTCTAGCCAGGGAGACAGAGTGAGGCTCCATCTCGGGGGGGGGGGGGGGGGGGGGGGGGGGGGGAGGGGAAAGGAAATGACCCTAGGTGCCAACATGGGTCCACTACCGGCAAGTTCATTCATTCAACAAGTATTTGTTGTGCAACTTCTGGGTTCCAGTTACTGTGCAAGGCACAAAGGATGAAGCAAAAACCAAAACAAGCACATTCCTGCCCCTTGTGGAACTCTGGTGAGGAAGACAAATAACAAAAATTACAGCATAATTACAACTCGTGATAAGTGCTGCGAAAAAAAACACAGGGATTTATGTGGGCACATAATTAGAGGAATTAACCTCATTGGGGGAGGAGACTGCTAGAGAAACCCTCTGTGAGGAAGCAGCATTTAAGCTAATACCTGAAGGATGAATAGAATTTAGGTAGTCAGAGTGTGGGGAGCGCTACAGAGAACACCTGAAAACCCCATGTAAAAAAGGCATGGTAACAAATTTGCCATGCTGTAGGAACGGAGCAAAAGCTGAGGTGGCTGGAACAGTAAACAGGAGGGAGAGTGCGAGAATGAAACTATCCAGTAAGTAGAAGCCATATCGCACAAGGCAGAAACTCATGCTATTTTCTTTTTTGAAATGATTACTGGACAGGTAGATCAAAGACATAAAAAGTCATTGTAGGGGAGAAAACATGATTTCTTTTTTTCCTGTTTTTAGGTATTTGGCTGAGATACTGACAACAAAAGTCAGATTTACAAAAGAAAAACAAACAGAAGTTTATTAACATGTGCTGTACCCATCATGTGGGAGAGGCCTCAGTTCAAAAGCAATTCTTTCTTAAAGGAGTGGCTTAGGGCCTTGTTTAAATAGTTTTTAACAAAGAGCCATAAATCTTACATAGTGACAATACAAAGATGAGAATATCTTTAGGCTTCCAAAACGCAGGAACATGTGGGAAGGTAAATTTATGGGAAGGGTACGTCTGCTCCCAGATCCTCCTGCACCACTGTCTCTGAGCTGTTTCTGAGCTGATAAAAGCAGAGAGGAGGGGCAGAGTGTGCCCCTGTGTTTAACCTTCAAATACCCAGTATTAGGCCGGGCACAGTGGTTCATGCCTGTAATCCTAGCACTCCGGGAGGCCGAGGCAGGCAGATCATTTGAGCTCAGGAGTTCAGGACCAGCCTGAGCAAGAGCGAGACCTTGTATCTACCAAAAAAAATAGAAAGAAATTAGTTGGACAACTAAAAATATATAGGAAAAAAAAAAAATTATCCGGGCATGGTGGCGCATGCCTGTAGTCCCAGCTACTCGGGAGGCTGAGGCAGGAGGATCGCTTCAGCCCAGGAGTTTGAGGTTGCTGTGAGCTAGGCTGACACCACGGCATTCTAGTCCAGGCAGTGGAGTGAGACTCTGTCTCTAAATAAATAAATAAATAAATACCCAGTATTTTAGAGGAATATTTTGGTTTCTTTCAACCCTCTAAATTTGTTTTCAGCATGTTAGTTGATCAAAATGCTTGGACTGTATCAGTTATCAGTTCTACAACCAAATTCTATCCAAAATTCACCCACTTCCCTCTATCTCCTCCCTAGATCAATGCATCACCATCTCTCTCCCCTGGGCCACTGCTTTTCTTGTTCTCACTTTTACCTCCCACAGTCCATTTTCTACACAGCAGCTAGAGTAACCTAAAACCTAAATCAGACTATATGAATTATTTGCTTGAAATCCTTCAATGGCTTTCCACATGTCACAGGTTAAGTTTGCACAAAGCAGAGACTAAGTTTGGGATTCAAGATGTTTATTAGGCTTTAACATCTGTGAAAGGGAAGGAGGAGAAATTAGGATTGGGGAAAGGAAGAAATCAATGATGCAGGCACAACAAACCTTGGCCAACCCATCACGGAGCTCTGAAACAAGTATTGTCCGTCAGAATTGTCCCATCAAAACAATGGGGGCTTTACACCACTGCTCACTCAGTCTCTAGATGTGTCTGCCCCAGGAAGGGTATGCCCTCGAGCAGTGGGGCTCTCTGTGTCAAAGGCAGACCCTGAAAGAGCTGTTAGCTCAAGGCCGTTTGCTGCCTGCAGACTTCACTTCCGGGCAGCAAGTCCTTCCTTAGAGGGAGATCTGGCAGGTGCAACTCTTGTCCATCTCACCATTACATTCAGAATAAAAGGACTTCAAGACTCTAAATGATCTAGCTTCTGCTTACCTTTCCTCCCCTTGTCTCTCTGTTCATGTTTTGCTTTAGGTACACTGGTGCCTTCCTATTTCTCAAAGTTCATCCCCTCCTCAGGGCCTTTGTGCTTGCAATTGCCTTGCCTGGAGTGTTACACTCGCAGTCTTTACATGGCTAGCACCAACTAAAATCGTGCGCCTCCTTCCTCGTTACTGCCTGCAGTGTTGCCCCTTTCACTTTCCCCATGTGCTTAAATAAAATCATCTAAATTATTTAATTTTTGTTTATATCTATCTCACCAACTAGAGTGTAAATTCCATGAGGTCATGGGTCTGGTCTGTTTTGTTCACTTGTTTTAACCCTAGTCAGTACCTGGAACATGGGAGACCTTCAAAAAATATTTGTTAAATTGAATTGGATGAGGTGCAGAAATGTGCATTGAATGATACTGCAGATAGCTACCAGTTTTAGCTCACTGAGCGACTTTGCCCTAATAATATTTATTAGTATATTAAGGTTAACCTGAAGGGAGATCCATAGTTGGCTGATATAGTCTGTCTGGTCCTGTCGAACAGCTAAAAGTCAATGATTTGTATCATAAATGTTGTAATCATCCAAATTTCTGATGACACAAAGCCATATTGGTGGCTAATATATTGGATGATGGATTTCAGATTCACAAGGACCTGAAAGTCCATCAACAGAGTGGATAAATAAATTGTGGTATATGATTCATACAATGAACTGAAAGTGAGTCAACTACTGCTATCTGAAACATGGAGAAATTTCACAAAGATAAAGTTGAGGGAAATAAATCAGACACACACA